>CM032877.1:9346667-9589167 GCA_019176425.1 Megalops atlanticus | reverse complement strand
GCGTACTTGTTCCACTGTGAGAAGGATTCCCCTCCCCATCATAGTCACGATGGCATTCTAAGGTAGCTTTACAGACTCAGACTTTTTTTGCAGATTAACAAATCCTAACACATTATACACTTCTCACAGGTTCTGCAACTGAGCCTTTCATTCAGAGAGAGAGAGATGAGGACTCAGCGCCAGCCGTCAGCGAGTGACTCACCCGCTTTCCCTCCAGCAGGAAGTGACCTCACGCATGCAACGCTAACCGTTGGCCCCTCCCCGGGAAGGGGGGAACAAGAGAGGACAGGGAAGGGCTCGTGTGGCGAGCGCGCGTGTCTGTCAGCTAGCGGGGAGGCCATTAGCTGGCACCTGGGGGGCAAGTGTTTAACGGGAGGGGACTTACCGGGGAATTGGTAGCTGTAGCTCGGGGCGAATCCAGTGTATCCGCGGCCGTATGTCGCCACGATGTTTGGGTAACCTGGGGGGGGGGGGAAGGGAAAGAGGATGTGAGTGAAACCCTCCTGGCGCTGCAGCAGGTCCCCGCACTGCCCCGGCTGCCCTCTAGATTGCAGATTAGTCGCAGGGAGGCCTGGGACGCGGTTAGGATGTAGCCCTGTCGCCGGGAGCGCGGCCTCGCTCCCTGGTACTGACAGCGGACCTGTCTGGACCCGCCGTTTTACCGCCATTGATCAATAACCTTGTTTTACGGCCCAGGCTAATCAGTCATGAAGACACAACAAAAAAGTGAAACAACCCTGGATGAAATGGCACTGTGTAGTGTTCTCTGCATAATATAAGACAAAATCGCACAAACAATAGAATATAATACATATACATACAAAACAATTTTTAAGCTAAGATGTGACAGTTTCGAAGTTAGTGCCGAGATCTGAAATATGCTGAAACCGTTCTGAAAATGGAGCGTGTTATTTGGGAATTTGTTTGCAATCTGTTCGCTTTTGCCATCTTTGCTGATGCAGAAACTTTTAATGATGATGGCCAGGAACTAGTCCTCGCCCCCCCCCCCTCGTCTTTTCTGCTGCTTATTATCATTACGTTCTTAAGAACAAACCCCCCACACACACACACACAAAAAAAACAACACATATCACTAAATCAGCACTCTGCGGCTGGCTGCGACCAGCCGAGCGTGTCCTGCTAGCGCTCGCAGGAGTGGGACCGAGCCCATCGCACATGCTGCACTTGTCCCGCTGCCAGGCCAGGAGGTGTGGAGGAGACGGGACGACTGGGCCGGAAGAGCCCGGCAGCGCGGCGGAAAGTTAAGAGCAGCTGATTTATTGTCCCTTTTCTGTCTCGGCGCCTTATTACACGCGTAAGCCTAAAAGTTAATTATCTGGACGGCTTTCAAACAGCGGCGGCAGCACTTAATGGGAGCAAACATATTGAGAGATAGCGCGCGCGCGTGTGTGTGTGTGTGTGTGTGTGTGTGTGTGTGTGTGTGTGTGTGTGTGTGTGTGTGTGTGTGGGTGGGAGAGTGCGCACAGAGCGGCCTCAGTACCCTTCAGCCTCAGATTACAGTACACAGCAGCATGTTTGGAGTCTGTTACAGGACTGCTCTTGGATGAAGCTGTTCTAGCTTACATTACAGCTATCATTTAACTTGTACCAAAATGCTTGATGCAAACTTGATGCTCTGAAATGAAACTGACCCTACCGTACTGTGATGGAGCACCGTCACTACGGTTGAGTATACGCTCTGACTGGCACACCAATGAGCCTGGCTCTTTGGCGTCGCGGTCAAAGCTGCAGACCCGGGTTCGAGGCCGGGTGGGGTGACTGCTCTCGCCCTTCACTACACATACACACAACACAGCGGGCCATCATGAGGTCTGTCTGTTGCTATGTCCAGTCAAACACTTTCCCAGGGTTTTACTTTCTTAGGGTACATCCCCGGGGGCCTGTTAAGGTATAGTAAACATGTCGTAATCCACTTGGCTCCATGATGGAGTGAACTGAAGTCTTTCTGTTTAACCTGGCAAAATGATACACTGCAGGTTTGGCTCACAGACACACATCAGCTCTCCTTACCAGGGCACCCATTGTTCAGAATGGTTGTTTTGACTCATCGCAGAGAGCTGTTTTCAAGGATGAATTCAGGGGAAGGAATTTCCTCCCTTAAAACTGTTCATTTGATGATATTCAACCCTTTTTGGCAAGATGCTGGAGCCAGTTGTTTTAAACAAAGAGGAGGTGGGCTCTTTCAGCTCAAGGTACCTGTTCAGTTTGGAGCAGCGGGGGATCAGCACTTGGCAACCAGCCTGCTACTCCAATTTCCAGTCCAAACTTGCAGTGTTACAGTCTGGGTAATAAACACCAAACCACAGTTTGCTGCCCATGGGGAGACTTCAATTTAATCCTTAAAACCCTGAAAAGCTGCCTTTTAGTGGCGGACACAAAGCGGTGTCAGAGAGGAAGTGTGGCGTGGCTGTATGTGGCACCACTGTCAGGGAACGGGCTGATTTAGCGAGCTAGCCCTGACTTACTGGTTCCTCCTGCATCTGCTTCCATCTGCAGTTTAACTGGTTAGCCTTACCGCCGCTTCCTTTCCCTGTGTGTTCGGCTGTTTCATCAGGACTATCGTCAGGGTCCAGGCGAAACTAGTTCGCTTCTCGCATGTGCTTGATCTGACAAAAACCAATGCTGTAAATGGCTGCTGCAACAAGGATGAGTGAACTGAGAAGACTTGGCAAATATGCCAGGCCTGCTACCAGAATGCAAAATAGCATTACATTCTTGAATTTTGTACATTTTTGGCCTAAAAATGAAAACAGGTTTAGAGGAAACTACGTAGTTTTAGATGCTTGCTCTGAGTGCACTCTCTCAGTGGACAGCTGCAGTAGAGCAGTACAACCACCTCTTAACAGTGAGTAACAGACATCAGGTGCATGCGGTTTCTAAGCAATCTTTGAACAGACGACCCCCCCCCCATCAGGCACCTGTGCACGCTAATGCAAAACACTGATTACATGAAACTCTTACATAAACATTACAAAAGCACACCTTGTTGAGCAGTACTTACTGTATGGAACCCTATCAATGTACTTACACATGTATCTGAACAATTATACCATGATGCATAGATCAGTGCCACGTCAGTGCTACACAAATATGCACGTGCAATTACACTACATATTAAGGAGTTATAATACCTACATTTTTTATTCTTTCTTTAATTCTTTGACTTCTTTAATGTCGGACATGGTGATGTACTATTGGGTTCCCATGCATTAAATGCTGTGGGACAAAACGCACTTATGTAACACTTAGGTAACACTAACATATTTAACTGCACAGGTACGAGGCCTAAGGCACCTGTGGTGGCCTTAATTTACTGTGCTGTTGGCCAACTTCGCCCTTAGCCACCAACATCAGCATGCACAGTGTGGCCTGATGCATCTTTTGTTCCTGTTCCCATCAACGAGCTCATGACAAACACAAATAATGTGGAGCTTTCATGAGCTTGCATGGAGGGCTGACCCAGAGTGCATTGTGTTTTCACTCTATCGACACAAAGGACCCACTGCACCTTGCTAGCAGCCCTACATCACACTGGCCCTCTCACCCACAAGCACTCTCATCGTCTCAACTGTACACTTGCGTGCGAACAAATACATGCATACAATTTTCACAGTCCTCACACACGCGCACACGCACATATACACACACACATGCGCGCGCGCACACAAGAACTCTCATGCAACTGCACAGACACATATGTCCACAATTTTCAGTCCTCACACACACACTCACAAGCATGCTCAAGCAATTATAAAGGTGTGAACTAACCCTCATGCACACAATTTTCACAGTCCTTACACATGTACACGTACAAGCAGCCTTGTGCAATTGATCAGGCATGTGCAAACATGCAGTTCTCTCTCTCGCTCACATGCGCACGCACACACACACACACACACACACACACACACACACACACACACACACACACAACTGTAATCCAATCGAAGATGTATACACACATAAATCCACACGTGCACAAATGAGCTCACACACAATTTTCATTCCTCACACTCACACACACACACACACACACACACATACACTCATACTCAGACACCACAATTTTGTGCAGTCATCACATTGCTCATTACTCAACAAAACACACGAAACCAACAGACGCCGCACACAACCAAGCGCTCTGCATCCCCCTCCAACACAGCGATCATGTCAGCCCATCTGCAGGACCATTACCATGCGCAAAATGACACTAAACGCTGGTCATATTCTATACGGCTCACGTCCAGTTCCTCTGGGGCCTGTCCAGGCCCTTCAAACACGCGCGTACGGCCATTCACCAAATGTCGAACAGCTTTTAGGGACGGGAACGCACGTGGCTATCAGTCCCAAAAAACCGCTACGGAGGAGCGCCACCACCGCCTGCTGAAAATTAATATTCAATTTTCCCTCGCGAGCAGAAAGCCCGATGTTCTGGCCTTAAACGGGAGCAGAACGGCGTTCTCGCGGGCTGCCTCTCGCTGCTCGAGCGATGGCGGAGACAGCGTTAACAGGTGACAGGGCCCTTGGGTTACGTCCCGCGAAGAGAGAGAGAGAGAGGGAGAGAGTGCCGGCGGAGCGAGATCTGAAGACAGCGGTAGGAGAGGAAACTCATTAAGCGCCAATGTTCCCCCTCTCTCCGTCCCGCCGCCTCTTGGCACCTCAGTAAATAAGGCCTGTCACTTTATCTGGCCTGGTGGCGGCTTCCTCACCCTCTTATTTGCGTTATTAATATGCATGCTAATGTACCTATTTTATGGCTCAACAGTTCCGATTCACTTTAAAATCAATTACCCATCTGGTACACCCATATTTTGCACAGGCTTAAATGTGTATTAATTTCAGCAAACATACATGCGGCATAACACAAAGATAAATGGCGCGATTAGGTGCGGTAAACAATGGAACGGAGAAGGGGTTTTAATGAGATTTGGCACGTAAGGAATTACAGTTCCTTAAATAATGAGCCCCGATTTTTTTTATGCAAATTACTGAAAGGAATGTTTCGCTGTCCTGCTTTTCCAATTTCATTTAGATAAGAGTGTCTCTAAATAACCCGGCAGTTAATATTCTCACCCGCCCAGCACTTCAGCGCATCCTCCAACTTCGGCTCCTCCGCTGTTTGCTTTGCATGTGCTCTGGAGCGTCGCTCTGATCCGCGATAAATTCCAAAAAGTTCACGACTCGCTTTGAAGTTTAATCCAACGAAAATCGCTCGTCTGCTGGGCCGCCGCCTGCGCCGACGGTAAAAATCACCATCGACAAAAACAAATATTTTAAGAATTTTTCAGAAAAAAAAAAGAGAGAGAAAAAAAAACGCTGGCGTTTATTTTTTGGCGGCGCGGACGAAGCTCCTCTGATTCCCGTGTTCTATTATTCAGCACTCTGGAGGTCAGGCTGATGGAATGATAAATTCATATTATAACATTACTTTAATTTTCCTCTTCATTTAGCTCTGTAATGTGCAGCCGGGCTCGGGTGGTCTTGGGACCCGGGCCGGCGCGCTGGCAAAGGGGGCTGGCGGAATACCAATGGCGCTTTTTTTTTTTCCTGCCCGGCCATTGTGAGGCTTCATCAAGCCAAATTAAAGGCAGGACGACCTATCCTGCGGCTTCCTTCAGACCGCCGCCTGTACTCTGCACCCCGGCGTCAAACGATTTATTTGCTTCAGTTACTTTCGGCTGATGATCAATCGCTCGGTAATTATCCCCCGTCACTAAAGCAAGGGTGACAATCATCCTCCGGAGGGGGGGTGTGTGTGTACATGTGGGGGCTCTTCAGTGTCTGTGTTGCATGTCTTTCTCTTGTCAAATCTACGGCAAATGTCGTCGCGTGTTCTGCGGGCTGCGACCGAAACGTGGTAGTAGGCAGAGGCCTGTCTCAGTCTGTCTCCCTGATGGTTGATGGTCATGTCGAGTGGGGTGGGGTGGGGGGTTGGACATGGGGATTGGCTCTCCCTCTCTCAGCAGCCATGACAGTGGAATCCTTTCTTAGGCCCTGTCCACACGTACACGGGTATTTTTAAAAACGTAGCTTTATCTATGCATTTTGGCCTTTCGTTCACACGCAAATGGCGTTTTAGGTCACTGAAACCGGATCTTTTGCAAAACGCCTTCCAGGGTGAAGATTTTCAGAAACTGTGTTTTCAGTGTTCATGTGTAGACAGGGAAAACTGAGTTTTTGGCTAGTTTTTGCGCCGTAATAACTTTTTTCAGGCTTCTGATTGGCCAACATGGCTTTACGGTTAGGGTTATATCATCGCCTGTTGGTTTAGCATGCACTTGACAGCGTGTGTTTGCGTTTTCGTGTGGACAGAGATTTTTTTAAGAACGAAGGAGGAAAACCCCTGTTTTCAAAAATACCCGTGTACGTGTGGACATGGCCTTATTTTCAGCTGAAGCTGTGCTTCTCCAGTACAGGTGTCCTCATACTTACTCAACATGCCCATCCCCAGCATGAAGGCGTCCATCGTGTAGGGGAGGCCCCTGGCCCTGCCCCGGGTCCCGGGCGGGAACATCACCTCCTTCGGCTGGGCCTTCTTACATTCTACCTGTGAACAGACCAGAGGAAAGCCGGCATGGGTCAATGGGGCCGAGTGATACCACCCTCCTGTCTATCTGTAAATTCACTTTCATCCCACTTATATTACCCCTGGTCTCATCCTGTGGAAGCGTCTAACACCAATTTGTTCAGGAGGACCTCTGACAGAAAAACAGTTCTCACATTCCGCATGAGAGGCACTGGAGGAAGTGTGGGGACGTGACTGCTTTGTTCTACCCACATTAAACTGCAACTGCTCATGACCAAGCTTTTAATTTCACCCTTTACTGCACAGAACTCAAAGCTCATTCCCATGGCTACTTGACTATTAACACAGCGCCACCTGGTGGCGCTACACTGTCAGTGTAGCACAACAGAGTACAAGGGACCTGTAATGTATTTCAGCACACAAGAAGCGTGAGAGAGGAAATGGCTTTTCCCTCCGAAAATGGAAGTGTCGCTGCAGATTCCCCCATTATAAGGCATCATTTTATTTTATCTGTTTGCTGAACTATGAGGCTGGCTTTAGATCTTCAGGCAAAGTTTCCCCAAATTCCCTCTCTTCTGCATGCTCGTCTGGTCTGCATCATCAAGCCCATTCCACCCCGAGCGCTTTCATTCCCACCGTCTGCCTCTCCGTCACGCGCTCACACCCCCTCTCCACCCCCACCGCTCTGACTGACATTTCAACCTCTTGCACGATGCATATCTAAGTGGGGTTTCGGCGCGCCAGCCGAATCTGACGGAGAAGAGCACAAACAGTCCATCACTGATAACACTCCCACTGCCTGTGTAGCGTTTGATGTTCCCGGTTGTGTCGTGTGTCTATGAGCGCTTGTGTACGAGCGCGGATATGCGGGAGCGCGTGTAGCCCTATAGATAAAAATAAATGAATAAATAAAGGAGGAAAAGGGTGGCACCGCACACACCCCGCTCCAACGAAATCTCTGTCCGTCCGAGAGAGGAGAGGGCGCAGCTGTGGTAAACAGAGCAGGCCTGACTGGGAGGTAGACGGGAACTGAAATAACATTCTGACCTGACAGACCGATCAGGGGGGAGAGTCATCTGCGGCGGTATAATATGCGCGGCGCATTCTCCGGTCCTGCTGAGCGCTTTATGAAATATACAGGAGAACGGGCGGCTGACAGGGCCGCCTCGTTGCGCGCGTCCATCCTAAACCCCCTCCTTTGGTAGGCCGGGGCCGTTTGCCGCACCGGCGGATCTGTCTGCCAGCCCGCTCCGCTCGGCCCCAGGCCTGTCCATCTGTTTGTCTGCCGTCCAGCTCCTCGCCTCCCCTTCTCCCGCAGCCGGACGGCCTTCCTGTCTGTTTACCGCCACGCCGATCCCATTCCCATTCCCGCGCCGTCGCCTGCCCCGTCGCTGGCCGCGCGGCCGTTTGACGGCCACGTAGACGGGGAGAGGGAGGAAACACCCCCCCAAACCCCCTTCCAAACTGTCAACATGGCAGTGAGCTCCTGCTTCAAGCAAAGGCTGCGATTTATACACAAAGTATCAGGGAAGGGCACACACCCAGTGGTGAAATACGCATTCACAGCACCAGTTAGGGCCCTAACGGACAGAACCTGAGCTGCGGAGAAACCCACTGGAACCCAGCTGCGGAAACCCAAACAAACCGTTTCCGGACACCACCACAAAATTAGCATTAAAAACATAGCACGCCCCTCACTACAAACAGCGTAGTGTAGTGTATTTTTTGTCTTCTTTGCCCTCTCTTCGAGTGACACTGTCACCGTAGAACGCTTACTACCCTTCTGTAAGGAAAGCAGAATTTTGCTTTAATTAATCTTTGTTGATTATTGTTAATTTGTCGGCAGAATTCAGAGAGAATGACACGACACTTCACAACAGTAACTTTCCACATAAAAACTGAACAAGCTGAAAATCTATGACTGAGTTCATATAAAAAGACTTGATAAGTACAAATAAGAAAAAGTCGAGGCTCATCTTCTCAGAGTCTGTTTCTGCCTGCATGCTTCATCGGTTTGTTTGCTAGATGAAGAACTTTGTATTTCCCCTAATAGTTGGTGCAAAAGCCACGAACATTTTTTTTTTGCTACGGCAAAGACACAGTGAAATATGGAAATGAGTTTTACAGAATAGCCACGCACATGTAATTATCCAACAAAATAATGAGGATTAACAAATACTCGTCAGTGTCATGTCTTCACCAGTGCGGTCAGTTGTTTTTGGCTTCAGCTAAATTGGCTTTTTAACGCTATTAACCAGAGCTACTTACAAATTAAAGAACACTGAGTGCATAGAGTATCATAAGCAGCATAACCATCGACATTAACATGAGGCAAGTATTCCCCTTACTGGAGGAGGCGTTTTCAAAAAGTAGTTAGGTCGTGCAATCTTCAGACATTTTTGGCTCATCCTGAATGATCTCTGAAACTTGTTACACTCTGTGATTGCAATCAGGCTTTGAAATTGTCCACACTCAAAGTGCACTAAATACTGTTATTGTGAACTGTGATGTGGAGAGGGGATGGGTGCACGCTCTCGTTTTAAGATTCTTGTGAAACTAAATTAGCCAAATTAGTTCGCCAATACCTGGCACAGTACTCAGCAACAATATCCACATCCGATGTCACACTTAGGATATGCTTTTTTTCGTTCTCTTTAAGAGTGTCGGCATCCATGAATATATTTAAAAGTAGTTTCTGCTACATAGAGTTTGCCTGGCTTTGGAAGAGAAGCACACCAGAGGACAAACTGAATACTTTCACTACTTACGGGCTTTCAAGCAAAATTAGAAAGGATCACACTGCTGCAGTTATCACAAAACATGGCAGTGGCCAGGGTCAGGCATGCAGCGGCAGTCAGAGAGGTCGGCCTCTTGTTACACGGGTACCTTTAGCCAATCGTGAGGGGGCGCGATGATCAAGCGTTTCGGATGCTTGTTACGGGAGGCTTCTTTCTCTTGTCTAAGTTAGAATTCGCTTTCGTTCCCCCTCCCTTTTTTTTGGCATGACGGGCCTGCGAGAGCCTCCCGGGACCTGACGGTTATACAGCATGTCATCTCCTCTCGTCTCTACCTCGCCGCGCTGCCACAGACTCAACGTCGCAGCCAGACAGGGCATGTACTGAAAAGAGCCAATCAGCATGTTCTGTTCTGGGCTGGCTTTCCTAGGCCTGCTAACGTTACATCTACTATTCAAATCAATGCGACGAAGGATAGAAACGATGCGCCTGACTGTGCTGGTGTATCTGACTCGGCTGGTGAATGCAGTGGCGAGCGGTGGGGTGTGAAACACGGACGGGGGAATGCTGGTGCGTGTAACACAGTGGCTGACGCTTCTGAAGCCGCGGCGCACAGGTCAGTGGGACAGTTTTGTTAATCCTGATCTGGCACTGAAGCTAAGCCCCTGTGTCGTGAATCCTGTCACCACATGAGTGTGTTTCACCTTTTGATGACTAACAGCGTTAAAAAAAACAACCACTTCAGAGTCAACAGGTCTGCTTCTGCGAAGGTCACGTAAACATCAACAGTACTGAAGAAAAATCTCTTGATAATTAGCTTATTTAACACATATTTTCCGTATGCAGGTTCATGTGACGGTGAAGCCAGACACACCTTATGAACTCTACACTTTACATAGTTTACAATGGGCTGGTGTGGATTAGTGCATCGATTAAGAAAATGGGCTTCTTTAACCCAAAGGAAGATTTTCTGGCAAGGCGCTGCAGGTATACCCTAATGCTGCTAATTTGATGGGGCCCTCGTGTAAGATGGGAGCGGGAGAGGGAGGCTGGCGGCCGTGGAGAACGAGCCGTGATCCATACCATCATCAGCAGCCTGTTAAGTGCTGGGGCTGGCATTACGCATCATCACTCGGCTAATTCCACGGAGGGAGCGGGGCGGCCGCTGATGAGGCCCTTCAATTCCTAATGAAAACACGCAGCCCACCGCTAATGGCCTGCGGGTGACGGCTGCACCGTTACTGCCGCTGCAGCGAGGAGGAGGAGAAGAGAAGTGCACAGCCCTTTGATGCACACAGCCTGTGTATGCCACACCCCAAACCCCTTCTCACGACCTATTACAGATGCCAGATCAAGAGGCCACGCCCCTGAGAAGATGACAGACACAGATCGAATCGAACGTGACATCAGAGAAAATGCACAGGGGGCGTGTCAGATGGGCTGTGGGGAGATGCAGCCTCCGCCTCTCGAGTGACCCATATACGGACACCGTTCGACACATTTCCTGACATGGGGAAAAAACGATAAACAACCGGTTTCAGCTTATCCTTATGAGTGTGTTATCAGTGTGAAAGCAGCCCTGGCAGCTGCTAACTGCGACCTCTGACCTCTGACCCTGCCATGATGTTGCTGTGGCAGGACGGATGGGGGTGGGGGGAGGGGGTTTTGATGGTTGGGCGGGCAGTGCACATGCTGTGTTTAAACTCAGAGGGTGTTAACTGCCTCCGCTGTGCGTGATGGGCAGGCGAGTGACAGTCGCAGCCGTGCCCGGCTCCTACTGGAAGGCAATTAGAGACAGGGAGGTGGGACAGGCAGATTAAGGCCGCTAATCACCGCGCTCAGAGACGCCCGGCCCCCCGCGCTGACCTTTCAGCTGCGCCACCACCGCCGCCGCTGCTAAATTCATTTCCCTGTGATGCTGCTCTTTTTCCCCTCCCTCCGTTACTGTCCCCTGCTCCCCAATCCCTCTTGGGGCGACAACTTCCTGGATGGTGTCATCTTTCAATTACAAATACAGGGGGAGGGATGGCATTGGGGGTGCCCCTCTAATCATCCCCACGCAGGCAGGGCGGGGTGGGCTGGGGCGAGGCAAATGGCTTCACTACATTAGTCTCAGGTAGTTAAGCAACAATCCCATCACCGCAAAATGAATTCGAACATAGGACCTGCAGGCTGGGATCGGTCCTTTTGCTGGCCGTGTGAATATAGGCTATTCAGGGAGTTATTCTGCTAGAGACACGCAGCAGGTGGCTACTCGAGCCGGCGGGGTTCAGTTTCCCTCCATCAGCATTCCTGTCGCCTGCTCCGGGACGGGTGCGTGTGATCACAGTGTTTAAGGCCCTCCGCAGTGATCCCCCCTCTTTAGCACTGAACATTACCATGCTCCTTTTCTTTTACAGCTCCAATGACACGATGAAGGCATGAATGAATAACCTTGAAGTGCGGCTGACATTCTGCCAGTCTGGAGAAGCACAGGCTTGAAACTCACAATGAGATCTTAACGAGGCTGTATATTAACCTCGTGGGCGTGGTGCGGGCTGGGTGTGGGCGGGGCCAAAATAACAATTTGTTGTCTGGGATAAACAGCAAGAGCAGAGGTGTGGCTTACTGTAAGTGAATCTATCTACCACGGCTTCTGAAAACCAAACTGAACTGAATGCTTTTTCATACACCCAGAGCTCTCAAAAAATGTACTTGGCCTCTGATTAACACAATTAATACAGAAAATAGAAATGACGCCTTTCATTTTTTTCAAACTGAGCCAAGCACAAGGACCCTCCCGCCTCTACACCTCTCTCACCCACCCCGTCATCAGCCCCTTATCACTCTTCAGGGAGGTGGGGGGGAACCTGAGCCGCTCATCGCAATTGCATGATGTGTTTGAGAAAATATAATCTTGGGTTCCATAACATAACAGAGGTCCGAATCAAATTCTAGCCACTTTTTAGGAGAAAACGGATGACAGGCTTCACCCTAAGTGGGGAATTGTTCTCTCCTACGCTCTCCTACGAGAGGCTGACGCCTGCAGAACCGCAGAGGCTCGAGGAGACGGCGAGCTCAGCATAGCGCGGCGCTCGGAGGGCGCTCGAGCCAAACAAAGGAAAGGCGCGCGCGTGGCGAAGACACGGGCCCTCGCAAACAGAGACAGATGTTGTACCCCTGTTCAGAGGAGACTGTCGGAGTGACAGAGTTAATAATCCGAGCAGAAAAGATAAATAAAAAGTCTAAAAATATCAGGCCCGCTCTCCATCTCGGCAGCGCCAGGGACCATTTACAATGTCAGACAGTAGCAAACTGCGAGGATGGAGGATGGAGGAGAGGGGAGATGGGAGGGCGGGAGACGGGGCTGCGATGGTCCGGATGGAGCCGAGCAGCAGGCATCAATCTCCTCTGGTCCATCTGGCCTGCAGAGGCAGAGCGGGACGCGGGCGGGTCACGTCCCTCCCCCCCTCTCGGCTGATTGGTGCCCGGCGCACCAGCTGAGCCTGGCTGGTGTCGGGTTTCGCCGCCGCTAAGCCTTGAAATGAGATCAAATTGGCCGGCTGACAGGAGGGAGCAACCTCAATGCAGTGGCATTATCAGGACAGCCAACGGCGGGGGCGCTGCTGTCGTGTGTTGAATTTGGGGTGAAATTCAGCCCGATGCAGAATTTGGGGCGTATCTGTAGTGCGTTGGGTTCCGAGGGCCGTCGGCGCTTAAACGTTAACAAGCCTCGGCGTCCGAGCAGAAATCAGCGGTGTCAGTTTCGACCATGAATCGCTTCCCCACCTGATCCAGGCGTGGTGGTACAGCCACACGCTTGCCGCGTTTCAGATCTGAAGCACGTTCGAGTTAGAACACGGTGACAGAGACCCACTGAGCCGTGGCATCCTTCGAGGAAAGGCAACTGAGTTCAGACAGCCATGGCTCTCAGGCTCTCCATAACGATTCACACCCAAAAAACCCCACCCACAGGTCAGAGGTCACAAATGACTAACTGTGACAACTGGAGAGCTTCCCTGCTACTACTACAACTATTACCAATACTACTATGAAAATAAAAAATAAATAAAAAAGCCTTCTGCTTCCCTGCCCGTAGGCAACGCAAACCCTCAGCTTAACAGTGGAGCATAATTCACAGCAACTTGAATTAAATTACATTGGAGACTTGGGGCCGTGTACATTATTGATACACTTACAGCTATTTCGCCTATGACACAGAAATCTATATTCCCCCCAAAAATGCTGTCAGAAGCTATTTACGCCTCCAAAGGAGAACATCTATTTCATGGCACAGAGGCAAGTGCTGGAAACCAAATAAAAATCTGAAATTTGAGGCCTTTAGTCATGATTCAGTGTTAGCAGTAGCGCTCAGAGAGGCTAATCTGTATAGAAGAAAATGCTGTTCTGCTGCACATTTGAGACCATGAGATCCGGTTACGTTTCCAGTGTTGTTCCCAGTATTATTTTGTACTTTCGGCAAGGTCAATCACATGTAGGAGATTTTGATCCACGCTTTTTCTTTTTTTTTTTTTTTTTTTTAAATAGGGGATGGAAGCAACTGAATTCTTCTCCATTCCATATTCCGACATCTCAGGTCACTTTCAAGGATCGCTTTGATTCCATTACATCCAGCTGAATAACTGTAATCTTGTCAAATATCACAATTGCCCTCCGTCAGCTTAACCCACTCTTAAAACACTCCAGGAAGATTGTGCAAATATATCCACAGCTGCCGAGGTGCCTGGGGCCGCCTCAAACAGGTGCGTTTCCAGAAAACAAATTCAGCCCTTGACAGGGGAAACAACAAATTATTCCACTGACCCGTAGATTGAGACTGATCGGCCTACGGGGCCCCTCTCTTTAAAGGAGCTATCTCACACTTCCTCTGGTGTTCCGAGCGTGGGCGAACGCGCCTGTGTGGAAGTGGGAGAAGGAAATGAGGAAAATGAGCCAATTTTGCCGGTTTCCTCCTCGCAGCAGTGGATTATCTCAAAGCAGGCCCGAGCCCCGGTGTGGGGAGACGGGCGGCAGGCTAGCGTGCTGGTGCCTTCAGCCCTTATCTCACACGTGCTTCTTGACGGGACGCTTGCTGGGGGAGAGGCCGGGGTCCCACGTGTCCTCAGCAGGCCTGAATGAGCCTGGACACACCCCACGGACAACAAGAGGAGGGGGCTTCTCACGTTCCCCACCCAGCAGTCCCAACACACACCAGCGCCTACGTTCCAAAAAGGGGGTGCCACCTGTACAGCCCGGGAAGGGTCAGTCTCCCTCCTCTGTCTGAGTCCAACAAGATGGCCGCCAACCGCGCGCTGTTGTGTGATGCAATTTATAATTGCATGTACTGTAATTAATTATTACGATCAACTTAACGATTGGACTCAATTGTCCAGATGTTAATAATGAATAAACGTGAATAATGAAATCGGTCCAGGCAGGCTCCAATGTTTCTTTTTTCCTGAAAAAAAAATCTGTCATGTGCTAGCCGGGGGGAGCGGTGGCGTGAGCCAAGATCTGCTGACGGCGCGGCGCTCGCCAGCAGTCCACACCCATCACTCACAATTCTCCTCTGTGTTTCCAACGTCGACCCATTAGCGGCGTGACAGATGTCGGGGCTATTAATAACGATGCCTCTCCCGCTGACGTTTCGCACGCGCCGGGCCAACACGGAAACATCGGCGCAGTCTCTGTGAGCGTACCGCGCCCTCGCTTCTGTGTCTCGGCATCCGAGCAAAAGTTTCAGGGCCACCACCTACAGCGCGCTGGCGCCTGGTTTATCGGTGTCGCCGATGGCTGAGTCTGCCGGTTAACCGAGTGGGTTAACTGCTGGTTAGCTTGCGGTCACGTCTGCAAAGGAGTACCTGCCCGCTCACTCAAAAAATGGCACCCCAGAAACGCCTTGAAAGAAAAGTTGTCTTTGTTGCACTCGTCACTAGGTGGCAGTATGGAGTCAGCGAGAGGGAGGGAGGGTGAGGGTGGACTGGGGATCAGCCTTTACTCACCCGCGGGGTCATTTACTGCCTTTCGTATAGGAGGCAGAGCCGGGTGTAACAATCAGTGAAGGCGCTGGTGATCAGGAATCACTGCGGAGAGAAGCGAGGCATTTTCTCAATCAGCCTCTCTCCCCGCCTGCGTCTCGGCCCTGCTGAGGCATCTCGGCGGCAGCTGTAATCAGGCCCAAAGTGCCGCCGGCCGGTGAGCAGATCTTTGCCAGCACGAGTCATCAGGCCTCGGTTCCAGCAGCGGGGCGGGGCAGCTGGGGGTGGGGTGGCATCACTCCTCGGCCCAGGGGACTGCATTTGGCAGCGGAATGCCGGGACGTCCCACCGGGAGACCCCCGCATATAAAAATAGCCGCCCCTGAGTGGATGGGCGTCTCAGAAGCTGGCCTGGGAGACGGACAACGTGCCCCGGTGTCCAGCCGAGCACTGGGACTGTCAGTGTCGTTCTTTTGAACATCAAACCCGCCTCTATGCAGATATTCTGCAGCCCCTGTTTCAGTCTGTGGGACGGTGGGGAGTAGAGTCCCAGAGAAAGAGTGTTCTGGCACTCTGGACACACCGTCCAGTTCCTGATTGGTCACAGCCCTCCTGCTGTCTAGCAGGAAGACGGGGGTGAGGCGTTTCCAGGCAGGTGCTCGCTGACCGCGGCCGGTCCCGGTTCAGCAAACCCGCGCAGCGTGAGCGGGCCAGACAGCGGGGGAGCGTGGGCCGGGTTAAACAGCTGAAGACAGGGCCCGGGAACGGCGAGCGCAGCAGAGACAGAACATTCGGCATGAATAAAGCACACCTCTGCCTCGAAGGACAGGGAATAAATTGAAAACTTCTGAAGGGGAGGAGGAGGAACGAGCAAGACAATGAGGGGAAGGCCAGTCGGGCACTTTGTAACGAGGCAGAAGGACGCGGGCGGAGCGACCGCGGGAAGCTATTTGGATTCGCGGCGCGATCGGGCTCACTCTGGTGTTCTGTGGCCGAGAACCCCCCACTTTTATTTTAACAGAAACCAATTCCTATCCCTCTCCTTTCTGACTCTCCCTCTCTTTCGTCCGCCGCCCCCTCCCTTCTGCTACCCCAGATGTCAGAGCCCTCTGAGAGCGCGGCGGGCTAAAGCGGAGCTGTTTGAGGAGCGCTCCGCTCAGACCTTCCCCTGTGCAGCCAGAGGAGGAGAAGGAGGAGGAGGAGGAGGAGGAAGGGGAGGGGGGGTCATGCTGAATGTTTCATGGTCCGCTCCATGCCCGGAGAGGAAATCAAAGGCAGCCTTCGGCAGGAGGATTCCGCACTGGGTGCCTCGGGTCTGGAGCGCGCAGACATGCGCCTGGGTGGTCCCCCAACCCCCGACCCCCTTCCTGCGCTTCCCGAAAACCTGGCGTCCTTTGTGACGGCTTCCAGCCTCGTTTGAATCTCGCTGGCGCTCGAGCCGGGCCCGGGAATCTCAAAATAGGCAACGAGGATACCCTTTCATCTTTACAGGGGAAGGGCTGGAGCGGGTGGGGGGTTGGGGGTCACAGATGGCCGCCGCGGCGACGGCAGTAGAGAGGACATCCTACTGGCGGCCGTCGGTTCCTCCAGAACGGAGGACATCATTATTGTGTTTACAAAATAATAATAATAATGATGATCAAAAAAATCTGCAAGTCAAATCTCCGCACAGGCTGTGAGCAGATGACGCTTCAGCGGCCGCTTTGATCTCGTTGGCAAAAAGAACTCTACTACTGAATTGGAAATTAAGAGATGGGGGCCAAAAAAAAAAAAAAAAAAAAAAGGAGGGAAGACATGCTAAATGTTTCTCTTACTGCGCTCTTCGACGCCATCCTCGTCTTCTCTTAGCATCCCCTGCACCCATTTCATTTGAAGCCCCATTAGCAGTGGCTTCCAAACTCTTCTTCCAAACCAGGGGACCGTGACAAAGTAGTCATTTATGAGAGACAAATAGTCGGTGCTGGATGCGGTGTTCGAAGTATCTTTTATTCTTCTCGTTTTTAAAAGCTCGTCAACTGACGCTAACGATGCATGCAATTCCCTGATAGTCCAATTGAATCGGGGGGCTGCCCATGAATGGCATGAACAATGCTCGAAAAGCGCCGAAAAATAAAGAAATTGCGGCTCTCACTCAGTGCTCCCTGAACGATGAAACCATTTGATGCAATATCATATAAAAATCAATAGGGCTGTATTGTGCTCATAGATCTGCAGCCAGCCGCTGTGTCTGTCCCCTGGTCTTGAGAACAGCTTGTCCGTGTCGTGGGGATCAGTGCGCATGAGAGTCCAGATCCTCCGGCTCGGGGTCTCGGGTTGCCGTAGCGCTCCGCGGACCCGGCCCCTCCCCCACCCCCCGCCGCCTCCCCCACCACCCGATTACACGGAGGCTGCGGGCCCGCGGCGATCGATCGCCACGGTGATTGATGCAGCGCGACGTGTCTGTGCCGAAATGCTGGCACCGCAGCCCCCGGCCCCCCGGTTTCGGGTTTGCGGCCCTTCCGACATAAGGTCGCAGGATGCTCGGGTTTAAGGGCAGTGAGGGTGCTTGGGGTTCTCTGGGGTTCTGGGGGTCAAAGGGCAGGCTAAGGTATTTTGCAGGTGGAGGAGGCGACACCACACTTGGGATCTGAGCCATTTTGCGGCACTGATGGGCTGGAGGGGGGTGAGTCACAACCCCCAAAATCCTGGGATCCACCGATGTCTGCAGCCTGCCATCCCGATCTCTGCACCTCCTCCAAGCACAATGTAAATTTTTATCCCGTTATATTATTAATAAACGATAATTATGTGTGATCTGTCCAACCTAAGTTTCTCACCTCCTTTGTCATCCACCACATTTCAAGGGAAAACAATCCAACAAAAAAAAAAAAAAAAACCCAAAAAAAAGGAATTTCTATGCCTGGCAGGTGCCACGTGGGTACGGGGTGCTGGAGCAACTTGGCTCGGAACGCCCCTGGACTTAGTTAAAATCTCTCTGTTTCCTGAGCATTCCACACATTCCAAAAGTAATGCACATTCCCCAGCAGCTTACATCGGTTTTAGTGTTGAACGGCACTGTCAAGCCTGACCTTAAGGGGTTAATGAAATCCAGCCCCTTCCTACAGTAACTTTCCTGGCCTCCTCTAGCAGAGGGATTCACAGAAGAGGAAAGTGTGTGCTCCCCACACCCCCTCCAGCAACACCCCCCACTACCCCCCCCGCCCCTCCGGCAGACAGGCGGGACTCACAGACACAATTTCACGGTTTCTAGGCTGTACACCCCACTGCATCCGTGGCCCTAAAAGCTCAGCTCCCCCCCTGCCCCCCTTCGCTCCTCCAGCCCCGACACAGCACCTCACTGTCAGACCATGCTGCCCACCCCACCGACTCTCTCCTCTATTAATGTTCTGCTAAAGAGAAAATAAAATATTAATCCCCCCAGATTGAAAATTTCAGAAAATGAAACGACTTACCATTTTATTATTGATTTCATGAAAATGAATTTCACAGACTTTCTCTACAACGTCCTCGTTCTCGAAAGTTACAAAGCCGAATCCTGTCCAGGGAGAGGGGGGGAAGAAGGGAGGGGGAGAAGGGGGAGAGAGAGAGAGAGAACAAGTGTGAATAAAGTGAACTTTCAGAAACTATTTTCCTGTGTCTTAAAGGGAAAAGGTTACATTGGCAGGGATGTCGCACGGATCCGATAATGATCGCTATAACATTCATGAAGAGCTGCGGGCCCCGCGAGGGACATGTTCATTCACCTGCTCCCGGTCGCCGTGGGCGCCGATGATGTGCGTTTCGCACGTCCGTACAGTATACATCCTCGGCCGCTAATATGATGAAATCTCAGACATTATTAGAAGAGCCATACGTCTCCTTCCACAAAGGCGAGATGGAAAACACAGCACAAAGCCCATTTAAATGAGATTCGTGGAGCAAGGCCAAGCATCTGAATTTCATTAAATGCATTTTGTGTTCCCCTCATTGATATTTCAGTGTATAACAAGCTCTCGTTTTTATGTTAATGCGAGCCCTGGGTATCTGAATGTCACTCCCGAGTTTCTGCGTTTAACTCATTCCTTCACCGCCGCGGAGGAGCGGACTCACGCAATCCTCGGTAACGTTCTCATGTTCTCAGCGGTAACTCCTTTACTTCCTCCGGTTTAAAGACCACGCTGTTTTATCTAACGCCGCTGCGAAGACACAGAGTGGAGACAGAAGGTAAATTTCCATGAAAGCCAATTAAAATGAGCAGGGGAAAAAATGGCTGGTACACAGTTTATCACTGGAGGCGGTGAAGCCCATCGGGGGCGAACAGCTCGATCTAAATGGAAAGCGATGGGGGCGTAGTGGCCGTTTTCCGGGGGGCTGCGCAGCTCGGCGCGGGCCCCCAGTGCAATCAGCGCCTGCTCTGTGCAAACACAGCACGCCCCGAAACCAGCCAGGGCCTCCCCTCCGGAGTTTAGACAAGGCCTAGGCTTTTAAGAAAACGGAAGATAAGCGGGGTCACGGGGTCAGCGGGGGGGTTGACAGGGAGCCAGACGCAGGAGGCCAGAGACCCCGCTCCGCACGCAGGGGAGATAAGCGGCGATAAAAGGCAGGAGGCCGGCGATAAGCGGTGCTCTGATAAACGGGCTGGCGGCCCCTCTTGCCCCGCCAGGCCTCTGACTGATTGTGCGTAACTCGGCCCCCGCGCTTCTTTCTGGGGAAAAGACAAACCGAGTTTAAACAGCACGCTCTCGCGCTGACCCACGAGTCAATGGGCCCCGCCTTACGGCCGGGTCTGTGCTGCGCGCATGCCGGACTGCAGGGAGATCTGTGCCAGAACGCCTGCCCTCACCGACAAATGCAGCTTCTTGTTTTACTGTATATTTGTTAACTTAGCTCACATATACATACTCTGCATTTAAAGTGCTGGACATGTCTCAGATCCACAACAGGTTAAGCAGCTTGCACAAGTGTGCAACAATACAATATGCTGCTTAAACCCATCAGATTCTGGTTGCAAGCCCCGCCCCACAACCACCATGCCGTGGTACTGCGCAGTGTACGGGACTCCTTTTGGACTCAGAGGGGCAGCGCATTTCCTGGCTGGAGCGTTTTCCTGCTGAAATGGAGCTCTGTCACCTGCAGGTTCACGGTCAGGACGGTTAACACTGTGGAGCAAAGCGTTCCAGCCTCGGCACGACACGCCTGCTGCTCCAGTCACCATCACGGTGGCCCTCGAGTGGGGGAAGGGGCGCTAGGTGGGACCCCGCCGACCTCACCTTCCTCGATGGCTTCCTCTACCACCTCATCAGGACATCCTGGGGCAGCGAACAGGCGCTTGGCCACTCAACTTCCCCCTTTCACCCCCCCCACACTTCCTCCCTCCCACCTCCTCCCGTCCCACTCACCCCCCTTCCCCGCCCCCTCTTCCCCGCCTCTCTGTTCAAAGGCGCAGGCCGACACGGGGCCGGTTCCAGGGCCGTTTGATGGATCCCCCTGTCCTTTAGAGTGGTGCTCGGCCCAGGTCCAGGCAGGCCCAAGGCCCTTTTCATTTCCAGCGCTTTCATAACGCTAAACGCTCCCTGCTGTGTCAGCTAATCAAAAAAGATGTCATTGTTTTCAATCTGCATCCTGTTTTTCCCCCTTTGCTTTTTTCATTATTTACAGCCTATTATTTCCTGGAGTTTTTTCCGTTCATACAAAGAGCAATCACACCCAGCTAGGTGGCTGGAAAGGAGATTGATTACTTAATGCTAGATTCGGGAAATTAATTAATCGTAGCAGATCACCACCTACTCAAACACACAGCAAAAAAAAAAAAATGTTAATGGGATTTATGAGTAAATATACCACTCCAGACCTGAGGTCGAGACCGACTGCGTTTGTTAACCAGGCAGAAATTATGCGGTCATTTCTGATTCGAGTGCCATTTAGAGTGGAACTGTAATTGGAAGCTTTGGAGGTGTTTTGCAACAAAGAAAGTATCTGAGAGTTGAATTTGACAGTGAAAGCTTTAAAACTATTGGCATCGCATCACATGTACTAAACATGAACAAGATGTTTGGTATCTGACAACACATGAGGTGGAATTATTATAAGTGTCTAAAAGGATACTGAGCAGAGACATTAGGATAGATTTTAAACGGATGGCTATAATTCCACTATTATTCTATTATTGAAATTTGGAGTGAAATGGAATAGCATTGCCTTGCACTGACCTGGGCAGAAAGCAATCGCAAATTGTGGAACTGTGATGGAAGTGAAATTGGAACTGAATTGCTGATTTTTATTTGAAAGGAAGCGGAATTGATCTGGATTTGAATTTGTGGAATGGACCTGAATCGCGTCTGAGGCTCGCAATTTCCAGGCGGCTCGGATTGCGAAACGCGTGGGGGAGAGGGGGCGGGGGAGCTGGACGGAGCGGCCGCCGGGCCCGAGCGTGACCAGCTGCGTGCGCGTGTGTGCGTGTGTCTCCAGGCTGAGTTTGGAATCGCGAGACACTGTTCCCTTCCCCGTCACCCAGTCTCCAGCCCCCAACCCCCCCCGTCTTTATCAGCCGCACTCGGACCACTTCTGACAACCAACAAATCAGCTGTCAGGGGCCATTTGTCACGGGTGCGCGCGTGTGGCGGAGGGGGGGAGGAGGGGACGCCCTGGGTGGCAGCAGCAGGCAAGGCGCGAGGAGCGGCTGGGAGAGGGGGCGAGCGCACCTGCCCTCCCCCAGAGGGGGGGGGGAGATCCCGCCGCGGCCCCGCCCTGCCGCTCGCTCCGCCGCAGCACGCCGAGACAGCCCGGACTCCTCCCGCTTCCCCACGGCACCGTCGCGGATACGCAACCGCGCCAAGGAGGTCACGCCGGAGTCAGAGCGCACTACCGCCGCCGACCCCTGGGTGGCAGTGTTGGGACCCGGGAGCGTGTCGCCACACGCACGCAACACCGGCGCTGCCAACGGCCCACGCGCCCGTGGTGGCAGAGCTCTACACCCTTCGTCCATATTTCAGAAAGCGGGTGAAAGGGAGCGAGAGCAGTCTGACACGACGCAGACTGCAGTGCCTCCAGAACCCTCCCTGCCCTCATTGTGAAATCAATAGGCAAAAGCAGGGGGACCTGCTAACTACCACGCCTCGCGTCTGTCAGAGTTCAGCGCTGTATCGATGGAGGGGTGAGGCCTGTGACTCAGCATCGGAGGGGGCAGACGATCAAAACGCCGATGACTCCGAGCTCTCCGGGAGGCTTAATGATCTCAGCGGTTTCTAACGAGGGCCCCGTATCCAGTCGTGAGTCGGAAAAGGCCTTCCCACGGGGGCAGCCCCTGCTCTCCTGGTGACGCAGGGATCTTCTGCCAGAGACACGCTGTCTGTCAAGGACCTGGCCCTGCCCCCGCACACTCTCCAACCGCTGGCCCTAACACCCAATGGGGCGTGTTCCTCGTGCCGCACCCAAGAGCTGGCTTCTGTTACCAGAGACTACAGGAGATGGAACAAACTACGTGGGCTTAGCCTGAACCTACGAATAAAAGGACGGGGGGAGGGGTGTCACCTTCGTTTCTCAACTTCCCTAAGCTTACAAGCACTTTAACAACAACACATAGATTTCCAATCTCTGGCCCTATAATAAGTGTTAGTGGCTATTACCCAGGCACCTTCGCTGCATCTCACACTTATTAGCACACTGGTGGCTGGCTGGGTCTCCGCAGACTCCCCGACATTCACAGCCTCTCACACGCCCAAACGAAAAAAATAGCCTCAACTTTACCTAGCATAATGTCGCTCCCCTTTGGAATGCCGCACAAATAAAATTAAAATGCTCAATCGATGGATCTTCCGGTGACCTTTGTTTAAAAAAAAAATCTTGATTCTGCCCGGAGGAGTTTGACGTGTTTAAAACAAAGCAGAACATGACCGAGGCAGACGTGACTGGTGAGGCTTTTAATCATTTTCAGAGACGGTCGTTCTCTGAAACGCAGGCTACAAACACTGGAGAGGATGTTTCTCCTCCTCGTTTTAACAAAGTCCCCCTTTAAATGATCATTAAACATTGCTGAAATCAGCCTGCCTGTCCCCAAGTATCATAAACCAGGTAAAATCATCTCTCTTATACTATGTCCCTTTGCTGAATAAAGATTTTAAAATTCTTCATGGAGAGGGGCTTGAGGAGGAGTGTTTTAATCGAGACTCAGAGGAGGTGCAAACAGCTGCCTCCCGGCCAGATGGGGTCACAGAGGGCCCCCTGTGTCACGCCAGAACCCGAGCCTCCACACCGCTGGGTCTGGGCGCTCCTTTCATGGTGATGAAACACCGAATTTAGGGTGAAATTCCGGGGACCCAGGAACGTGGACGCACCCCGCGGGGCACCAGGGCTCCGTTCAAATTTACCGTCAGCCACGAGAGAGCGATTGCACGCAGGCCAAAAACTGTGGTGGGGGGTCTGCCGTGAAAAGAATTCAATTTGGCGTCTCCATCTACGCGTGCGGCGAATGGAGAGAGCCCGGCGTGACTGGGCCCCTGGGCGCGTGGCCGCTGCTGGCGTAATGAACGCCAAGGAAAGCAGAGCTTTAAACGTGGGGAAGGACGATGTGCCCGCGCCGCGGCGACCGCACTCTGTCACCATGACGGCCTCCTGATGGCCGGCGGCGGGGCGACGCTGTCAGGCGGAGCGACGCAGGAGCGCTCTCTCCCGCTCACACCGTTCCGAGGTTGCCATGGTGCTCAGCACGCGTGTGTTTATTCGTGTGTATTCCCCCTTGTCGTTCCTAAGAGGGCCTCTGATTTGAAGCGCAATCTAACAACTTTCAGGAAGAGAAAGAAAGATGGAAAGGCAAAAAAAAAAATGATGGGTCCAGACAACAGTCGACACAAAATCAAAGCCGGCGTCAATTAATTTCTCTGCTGGGTGATAAATGGGCCCTCTTCCCCTTCCATTAATGAGGAGGGGCGCATACAGCAAGGAAACTTGTCTTTGGGCTTCATTTTTAATCAGGGTGCCAGCTCGCCGAGTCTTGAGTACTTCTTCTTTGTTGGGAAAAGCTCTTCCCTTATCGCGGGAGAGGCCACAGGGGAATAGTGAAATGGATCCTTTCGAGTCGATAAATAGATTGTCTGGAATCAATGGGAGTTTTCTACCTTATTTACACATCCCCTTAATCAAAAAGGAGGAGGAAAAAAGTAACTTGGTAAGCTCTTAGGAACTCGGAGCCCTTGTAAAATAAATGAGATTGGACAGCGTAATCGATTGTAGCGCCGGCTGTCCTGCTGCATGGATTTGGCCGAGCGCGAGAAAGATAACATTTGAAAAAGCACGGCGCCACGTCCCTTGGAAACGTCGGTGTTTTCTGCTCTACAGGCCTCACGCCTATCAGCCGGGGTGCGCGTGGCAGACGGGTGATGTGCCGCAGCTTCGCGCGTGTGGCAGAGGCCCCCGCTATTCCCATTACCTGTGCCGTTTTCTGGGTCAGTAAGAACATGTGCGAGCGTGCCCATCGGCTCCGGAGCTCCCAGACGCGGGCCGCCCGTCAGCCCGTCCGCCCCGCCCCTCCACAAGGTGGGCGGCGCTCCTGGCGCAAAGGGAGAGACGGACCCACGCGCTTCCGGCGCTCTCCGGCACCACTCCGCCCCACGTGATTAATGGCACCGTTAAACACTCAAAACTAAGAGGGGGGTAATAAACAAAAAAAAACTTGCAATACAAACCTATAAAGCAAAACAAGATGTAAAGCAGAACAAATTGCTCCCTCAAAATCTCTAATGATCTCTGCCCTACTTCCCTCACCAACTGAAATAGATGCGCCTAATGAGGTCGCATGTTGCTGATGTAGCAGGGAGCACTGGAGCGGCGGGCTGAGAGGCAGTGTAATGGCAGCCAGGGCGGAGGCCTCCTCGGGGTTGGGGGGGGGTGCTTTCGCCTGAGAGGAAACCGGATCCCCGGCGACCTCTGACCCCTGGAAAAGGGCCTGGCGCGCCAGAGACTCTTGATCACCGCTGCGGAGCACGTCGACAGTCCTCCCCCCCCCGATGTGCCGACACCCGATACTAATCCGGCCTCCGCGCAAGATCCGACCATCGGAAGCGCAGGCTAAAGTTACGCTGCCCTCCCCCAGCCCTCCCCCCCTGCCCCCCGGCTACCCTGACGGGATTGGCTGCGGGGTTCTCCATGTGGCGAACCCGCCCCTTCCTCAGCCAATCGGTGGTGAGCGAGGGGGTCACGCCTCCGTGTCATGTAATGGGCCAGTGTGCTACACCCCCCCTGGGGCGGTGGAGGGTGAACACAGGGGCTGCCTGTTCCCCCTCCTCTTTCAGGAGCTATACTTTATGACATACATCCCCTTTCACGAGGACACCCTGGTCTGTGGCCATTACAAAAAACTGTCAATACAGCCCTGAGTGCACTGCAAGTCTCAGTGACTGGAAAAAAACAGGAACCTAAAAATAGAATAAATGTAAGTCTAACTCAGACAAATGCTATCCAGTGATAAATAAGCAAGTGAATGCCCTGATAACTGAAGAGCTTGTTCTTGCCCTCAGACCCCCCACCCACCCTGCAGTTTAAACTCACGCAGACCCTCAACTGAGACCCAGCAGAAACCTGCAGTGATGGAACAAGACCATTACTATGACTCATGCTTAGGCACACCGACTTCCAAATGCACAGAAGTCTGTGTCTTTTGCCTTTTTCCGACACATTAAAGCCGGAGGAGAAGAAAAAAAGGACAAAATCCGACTTTTTCCCTTCCCTGCCACATTCCGCCAAACGGAGAGGTAATTTAATTGGAATGAAATTAGCTTTTCATTCGCTAATCAACACAGCATTAAAAAGCACATTAAAAGCAGGTTTAGTCATCTCGGCTTTCTAGAATTTACAGCCATTACTTCCACTTTGAGTTTAAAAACATTTTATCAAGGGCTGCTTAAAGTACGCTTTTGGACTTATTTTTGTTGATTTGTTCGTAAGATGTTTTCAATAATTTCATCCCACTCAACTCAAATCCATTTGTGAATTGTGAAGCACACAAGACGAAAATTGTATCTCTAAGTCCGCAGATAACAGCTACAGATAAAATACTTAATTCTGCGCCATAATTCTGTAATTGGACCACGGCCACCTTTTAAATTTTTTTTTCCATTTTAAAGTAGTCCATCATGCTTATTCAGACATGACTTCTTCACTACTCTTCAGGTGTGCCACTTTCCAATAACAAAGACTAAACCAAACAATCACAAGCATGTGGGCACGCGCATGCACACACTCGCACAAAAAACCCACCTACAAGCAATTGAGCCATCTTTTCCCCTACCACACACGGACATTGATCTCCCTCAGTTTTTTAACTATTTACATTAAAGTTTAATAACATCCGCCGCTCTCTGATTGCCTATGACAGGGCCAGTAATCGAACACCATATGTGAGAAAGTTTGAGCCCAATGCGTTGTGACAGTTCTTTGTTCATAATACATAACTTCGTGTGGCCACAGCCTTCGCAGGCGCTGGAGCAACCAGTCCAATTTCACCCCTCTCCTAAAAACAGATTAATGTGATTACACTCGCATCAAAACAATTTGGGCTTTAATTACGCGGGACACATCGAGGCGAGAGGCGCCATGAACGTTTTTCAGAGGTAGCAATTGCCATGACAAGTTAAGAAAATACATTATTAAATAATCTATTCGCTCGTTTGAGGCCTTAATTGTAATGTGCGGTGAAGGCGGCTCGGGGCCTGCTTTGCTCCCGGAGCCTAATTCTTCAAATCGAAGTTTGCGCCACACCGTATGAGGTCCGCATTGGGGGCGTGTTTGTGTGCCAGTGTCGGGAGAGGGGGGTGTAAAATCTCGTTCAGGAGTGTGGCTTGTCCTTTTAATCGGTTTGGTTGTTTTTCGTTCTCTCTTCCCCTCCCGCAGTCCCCGGCTCGTAGCCGCATTCTGGCCCTGCCGCCCGCTGGGGACGAGCTGCTCCCCTGTTCATGGCGGTCACGTTTTGTCCTCATCCCCCTTGCCTGTGTTGCCGGATGCGCTAACTTGTCGGGCTCCGTATGAGCTGCTCGTCCCTCTCCTGTCACCTGGGCCGTGCGACCCAAGGGTGTCGCGTTCGCCGGGGGCACGAACAGCAGAGGGATGTGGTGAACAACGCACGAGGCAGAGCTCTCTCACCCTCAGCTGCAAAACAGCAGCCAGGCCCAACACAATCACCTTCATTAAAGCCCAATTACTGTACCTTTAAAACCTGCCCCCACACTCGCTTCCTGCCGTGGCTTTTTATGAGGGTAATATACAGTTTGTATATTTTAATAGTCTGAAGGCTGTTCTGCATGCCTCTTGAACGCGGTGCAAGGCCCGGCCCTCGAGCGAAGCAGGCAAACCATCAGACGGCGCGGTAAACTCAGAAGTGCAGCGGTGCCATTCACTTTAAATGACGTCTGACGATAGGGGACCGCGCCAGCGCTCTGCTCTGAGCGCGGCCATAAACGCGGTGCTATTGATCATCCTCTCCGGCGCGGGCCCGGAGCGGGGAAGCGGATGTGATTATTCGGACGGGGGAAGGAGCCGCTGCCGCCCCGCACGCGTGCAGGAGGGAGGGAGGGAGACAAAGGGGTGCGGGTGATGGATGTTTGGGGTTATGGAGCCGGACAAGCTGCCGGCAGCTGCAGATGACTTGACGATTATATCCCAAAGTGTGTGTGTGTGTGTGTGTGTGTGTGTGTGTGTGTGTGTGTGTGTGTGTGTGTGTGTGCGCGTGTGTGTGCGCGTGTGTGCGTGTAGCACAGGTAATTAGATGATTAAGTGTGTGTGTACGCAGCACAGATAACCAGACAATTGTTTGTGTGGGTGTACATGTTTTTTTTTGTTTGTCCATACAGATGACGTGTATTTCTTCATATCTGTCCACGTAAGAGTGTGTGTCTGTAACCCATATTCATTCGTATTGCCCATTGGATGTAAGCATCTGTAACTATTAATATTTCTGTCTATGTGTGTTTGTTAGCTTGTATTATGTTGATGTCATATTCTAAATGTCAGGTTATGTTAGCAGCCTGCGTGTGTGTGTGCATGCACCTAAACACGAACGTATTCTGTGTGCGTGTCTATGCGCTGTTTATTTATATAAGACCGGTGGGTGTAAGACCATGTGTATGTTTGATACAGGGGTGCTGAGTACAGTGTATACTGTGTTTAAATTGATGTGCGTGTGCTTGCCTGTGAGGCTGTGCTCACACACGTGCGCCTCAGTGTTCAGCAGGAGTGCTTCAGCTGCACTCCTGTGTTGAGAGAACCATTTTGTCCGTGCCTCTATGTAGGTCAGCTAGCAGCAATGGGCCATCAATTTTACTGTCCTACTTAGAAAGACACACAGTGCACTACAGAAACAGGGATTTTTCATTTCGTCCCCCTCCCCATCCCCCTGCCTCCCCATCCCCGTCCCTCCGCCCCTTTCCTTAACCAATACACACCCACCGTGTGCCGCAGACAGAGGGTTCCTTGTGCGCTCACGGCAATGAGGGGAAAAAAAATGGACTTCGATAAGAGGGAAAATACATAAACATGAAGACCGTGAATGTGTTTCAGCACACGGGGACCTCTCTGCTTTGTTTCTGCCCTCTCCCTCTGTCTGACCCCAGTACGCACAAACCGCACAGCTTCTGATGCTGAGGAGTCTTTGCCCAGTGACACACATAAGGTCCAGTTTCCTTCAGTGAACCCTTAAAGATACTCCTCAAACAACCTCCTTTAGATCAAACAGCCAATCAAACTTGCCGTCACATATCTGGCACATTAAAACCCTCAGGGCTTTCAACACGTGCGCTGTCTCTAGCCTAAAGAATTATTACCCACCTGTAACAGTGATTTGACTAAGAAGTAACTAAAATAGCTATACATCTCTTGAACTGTACAATAACACACTTTGAAACAGCGTGTTTTCAAATAAATTCATTTTAAATACACAAGGTGACTTGAACAGTCAGGATGAGAAGACATACAGAACATAGCTCGGGGAGGAGACGGAACTGGCACAGACTCGATACGTGTTCGAATGCAACTGATTTTGGGATTTAATTGGGGGAACTGACGTGACGCAACGCTCTGTCTCCACCAGGGCATGCACGCACACACACACACACACACACACACACACACACACACACACACACACACACACACACACACACACACACACAGATTAATTGCATTAGAATTTCAATAGTCTCTTTTTTTAAGCGTCAAAAAAAGCAAGGCAGATTAAGCAAGCAGCAAGTGTCTTAAGAACTGAATACACATAAGCTAACAAAAAGGCGGCGCTGATTAAATGTAATTAGGCTATTCACGACTAACTGTGGCCAGACTTCATTTCAGCATACGCAAGTGATATATTTAAAAGCAAGACACTGGATCAATTCATCCATAATTAAGAACATTTGCGATAGCACTTTGCGAGGCCCGTCTCCATTAAGAGCAGATTGTTTTTAACGACCGAATGAAGAGACTTGTAAGTCATACCATTTTCCCTTTATTTACTTTTTCAATAATCGTTATAAATTTAGTTTGGTTATGCTGGCACCCTCAACGCAAAGTAATGCAATTTACATGGCAGGAAATAAAAATCCGTGGGAATGACACCCGCACGGCGGAAGCTTTTTTACAATGAGTTTTGGAATCGCGCCAGAGAGCGGGAAGAAATTTACTGTCGTCCAACTTGATAAAGACAACAATTACACTACCGAACAACTGGGACTTCCAAAGCACTCAATATGAGGAACGAGCTGCGTTCTCTGATTAAAGCTGCCAGGTACAGTCTGACTGATGCCACCCGCACTCTGCAAAACCCTTCCCCCCTCTTCCACCGGCACCCCCTCATTGGCCAGCGAGAGCGGGCCTGGGATGCCACGCGTATATAAAGGGAGTGGATCTGAGTTTGGGACGTGCTGGAGGCCAGTCGCGGAAGGGGTGGTGGGGAGGGGGTTGGAGGGTTTGGAGGGGGGAGGGTGGAATTTGCATTCCGAGCACCTTCTGTTTCGAAGCTCCCTGGGTTTTACTTGAAATTTTAAGCGCGGCATAATTGGTTGTATAATCAAATGTGAAAACGAACATTGCGCAGCCATTTCTGCACTTCAAAATGTCCTTTAATCACTGGATTTGGGACACTGCCAAGATGAATTAGCAGAAACGAAAAGCCCCGTCGCGAAGCGTGTCTGCTGTTTATTTATTTCTTTGTTCGTCGTGCTCATTTAATTTGCTTGTCTGTCTTCTCCTCATAAGAATTTCAAGCTACACGAAGATAAGGGCCGCATTCATCCCGGTCAAGATCCAGCGGTACAGCGGTAATCAGCGCGTTCGCCTTGGCGGAGCTGGCTTACCGCCGCCAGAATCCGCTCTTAAGCAGCACCCTAAAAGGCTGTGGAAAAAGGTGGGAGAATATATTCCGGAATACCCCAAGGGGCATTCGGGACCACAAGCTGCGTTTCAGCTCTTCGTGGGGTAAAAACATGGGGGCCTATTGCATAATGAGGGTGCCAAGAAACACAGACCACCTGGGAGATGATGCTTATTCAATGACCTGCAACCACAGACACTACTGTCTGTACACTGACTAGACATTCAGTTCCTGCATTCCTGCAATCCTCCATACTCCTGTTTCTAGGAGGTCCTGGTTGGTAAAATGAGGTTTCAAAACTGTCTCTGATGCTGTGCTGGCTCTGGATGTTCTGTCTACGACCCGGCCCGTTCATTAATATTCATGACGTTCAAGAAAATCTGAACACTTCCAGCTTCAATGTGGTAAAGGCAAAATGTTCAGTGTTTCAGAGCAAAGCTGAATATCTGGTCTGGTAAATATATTATCTCTGCACAAACCACCTGAGGATCGAGGCACTGTGCACAGCCTTGACCAAGTTCCGAGCCTTAATAGAGTTTTAACAGTGAGACCAATGATTCTGTATAGAATTGAAAATCCAAAATTCTGACTACTAAGCCAAAAGTGCCGGAGTTCGTTACCACAGGCACTCTTTCAACAACTTAAGTGGCAACCAGAGCGCCTTAGGAAGGAAGAGGAGGTGCCTGGACACCCTGGCTTTTGGGTGTATTGGTGAGACACCATTTTGTCTGAGGGATGGTAGAGAGGCCGCAGCAGAGATGCTCAGCACCCAGCCTCTGGCTCCGGAGACGGTTGCACATTTAATCACGCTCCATACATGGGAGCGCCTTGTTCTCCAGGACTCACCAGCCCCCCCCCATTCTTTTTTTCATTCACTCGCTTTACAGCAGAAAGCTCATTTCAATCTCAAAGCCTACATCTGTGGAAGCGGAGTGAGATTTAAAGGAGTGTAGTTAATCCTGTGCCATGGGGGACGCAGCACAGGGGCTCCAGAGAGACAGAGTGAGGGAGGGAGGGAGGGAGGGGTGGGGAGGAAATGGAACTCTCATAGAGGTGCGTGGGGAGAGTTTGTTTAATGAACACCTCTCAGCTGAAGTCCTGCCAGCGGCGGACAACAAACAGGAGAGCGGGCTTTAGAGGCGAGCACTTCAAACTGGCGTGTGCGGGAAGTGGCTGTCAGAAAGCGAGGCCCGGCACAAACTCCACTGTGGACCAAACTGGACCGAACAGGACCACGAATCAGAGCCCGAACTCCTGGATCTAAATTACTCCTCTGCAGCTTTGAGAACACTCCATGGCGCAGCAAAACAAGAAAAAGATAAGCCTCTAGGGGGGAAAAAATATCACAAGAAAACTGTTCCTGTACTTTATCAGAAAATGCTACAGAAAAAGTATGTTTGACCAGGAATGAGGAAGGAGGAGAGGGATGCTCATTTCTCTGCCTGGCCTTTTTTTTGTTGCCGGTATTCACTCTTGCTGTAATTGCCCTTTGAGATGGGCCTGATCAATCCCACCGCAGGCCTCCCCACTGCGCGGCCCCATTACAGGAGATGTGCTCTTTGAAGCTGCGCTCCGAGGGGTCACGGAGCTGGCGGAGGCCCATTTAATTCATCTAAAGGTTATTTAGATAGACTGCTATAAAAGCTTCCGTCCGCGGCGCCCCAATAACTCCTCCGAAACGCTTTCGGGATCGCGGGGCGTGGGGCGGAGCAGTCGTTAAAGAGGCGGCGGGGCGAAGGAGGCACGGCCGCGGCGGTCCTTCCATGGAAGCTAACGGTGCCTCTGATAGAGGGCCATGACACCTGGGTGCTTTCGTGAGGCCCCGCCCCCAACATCTTACTGGGGGAGAGGTCCTGCCAATGGGCAGGGACTAGGGGACAAAGCCGGGACAAGCAGGACCAAGGTGACGAGTCTCTAGGACAAGGCAAGGGTATGCCCTTGTCCCTCTGAAAGGGCAGACAGGCGGTCAAGCCTCAGGCCTAGCTCGCCATTACCGCTGTAGTGTCACCCGGACAACAAGAGCCCTTGGGCATCGACTCGGAAAGGCTTCTTATGAAAAATTGCCTACAAAAGATTTCAACAGTCTTCCTTGTCCGTCACCGAACAGAGAGAGATGTCTCATCTATTCCCACGGGTTTCAAAATCCTGACTCCGCAGTCCGCGCATCACCTTCAAGGCTCCACTGATAGTCCCCGCTTTCAAATGCCAGCGCTGAGAGCCGATCAAACGCAGTCTTACATTTCCCGCTTCCTGACGACTCGCTCAGACCCGGCGTGACCCGAGCCAGTTCAGCGAAGCCTCTTAAAAAAAGGCAAAAAAAAAAAAAAAAAGAAGAAAAGCACCCGTGAAACATGAGTGCGGAACTCCCCCCTCCAGAGTGATCAGCAGTGCAGCAGTGATCTGCCGAACCATCGGCGTGAGTCGCCAGGGCGGGGATCACTGAGACGATCTCTCTCTGCGAGAAGCGTCCCATCTGGAGAGAACGCCGACGCTCTTGTTTTCGACAAATAACTTGAAATCAGACCCAGCCCCTGTTTTGTTTCCAAATGTCACTTTAGCATCCATTTCAAAAACCGTGCCGCGCTGTTTTGACAAATCGAACGTCATGAAAGCAGCATTAAGGGAACTCTAATTGCGGAGCGATTTGCTCGTGCTGCGCTGCTGGATCAAGCTGTCTGCGCGTCTGAATGCACGACAGACATCAGTTAAGGCCGCTCGTTCATTAAAACACGCCATCAGCAGTACGACGGAGTAAAGCAAGACAAATTCGCCATTCTCTGCGCGGCTCGACAGGATCTGGGGGCTTAAATGGCTGTATGCGGGCGCACGCCTACCGCAGTGACATTTTTGCTGTCGCTCTAATACAGTAAGCTGCAATAAGCAATAAGGCTTTTTTTTCCCCCTGCCGTAACTTGGACACCGGAGGGATGCGGAGAAGCCGGTGGCAGCCAGAAGCCTCCGGAGCTGCTGGGAGCCAAAGCGACCTGTAACTGCAGCATTGTTCGCGGTAATAAAACATAATGAACACCCTTTTTAGCAGCCGTGTGGGAAGCGGCTCAGTCTGAAGGCAGTGGCGATGGCCCGCTCTCTCTCTCTCTGCAATTAGACGGCTCCCGCGGAGCTGAGAGCCCGGCCGTCGCCCCCACCCTTACCCCCCCCCCTCCTCCCAGCACTGCGTGTGACCCCTGCCCCCACCCCCCCCGCCAGCTCTCTCCGACAAGTGTCCCGAGAACGAGGCTGGAGAGCGCCAAATAAGAAAAAACAAATTAGGCTTTTATCAATAAATGACCCCCTCGTCTCCCCGGCCCGCCGCCGTCGCCCTGCCCTTGTAATCCTCCAAACGAAGGTGCTTTTAATAAGGTTTAATGTGGCTGAGAGCCGATGCTTAATAACCTATCAGAGATAGCGGGGATGCCGGTGTAATAGAATGTCCACTGTACATAATAGGCGCACTCAGGCCCATTCATAATGCCGGCTGGAGATATGGCTGGGGGCTCAGGCCTTCTGCCGCTCGGATGCCGAGTCTGTGCTCCACGGCGTGGAAATGGCTCGCCCGTCCCCAAAACCTCCCCACCCCCACCCCCACCCCCAACGCCCACCAAAGGGCTCTCTGCACTGAACACATCACACCTGGGTTCAATTCATGGCACTGCATGTGTGTTGTGTCTGTGTGTGTGTGTGTGTGTGTGTGTGTGTGTGTGTGTCTGTGTGTGTGTCTCTCTTTCTCTCCATCTCTCTCTGCACTTCCTCTGCAGACACAGATTCTCTGTCCACTGCCTCATCTCCTGTCAGCGCGGATGTCTTTGGATTTGCCCTTGACTGATTCGGTCTGCTTGACTGAGACTTTTTCCGTGGCACACAGGCGTGGACAAACATGTACGTGTGTATAACATTCTCCCCACACCTCTGCAAATACGCCTGACAGTACGGCCGACACGCTCAATTTCTATATATAGGCCCTCCACAAAGCCGGAGGGATTAGGTGCCTTCCTGTAGCCTTTTGTCTGGAGAGGAAGTGAGGACAAAAGGGGGATCCCAGCCACGGTCAACAGCCCCCATTGAGAGCCGCTCGCACTGCAAATAAATGAGCGGATCGAGCTGTTTTAAACAGCTCCGCCGCCACTCCCCTCTCCCGCTCCCACTCCTGCGGACGGCTCGCTGGAAATGTCACTGCCTGTCATTTTTATCATTTGATTTACACCTTGTCAGAAATCTACTTATGCCTCGCAGTCTGCCAAAGTCAAAAGCCACGCAGGAGCTGCTGGAGGTTAAACAGATCCTCGTACATATTCTCCCTCCAATTTCCTTTAATAACCCTTTGGAAGCGTGGGGGAGAGAGGAGATGGAATTTTAATAACCCCCACACACACACACACACACACACACACACAAGTATCACACACACAAGTATCACACACACGTCATACACTTCTCTTTCACACACACAAATCATGCATCTCACATACACATACATCTCTCCATCTCTCTTGTGTTTTCTGTCACAAACATGAAAACACACGTCTCACTCTCTCTCTCACACACACACACCACAAACCTCTCTCTCTCTCTCTCTCTCTCTCTCTCTCTCTCACACACACACGCGCACACACACGTCCACAGTGCTTTTAACATTCCTGAGATGTTTACAGAGTGTGTTAGGGGCCCGCTCGCCGGGCCAGCTTCCCTGCGCCTTCCCTTTAGAATGCTATTAGAGGTATTTATATCATCTTCCTGTGCCGTCTCGCTCTTAACAGAAATCTCAATTACCAGCTCGGCCTTTCGCTTTCAAGCTGGGCTTCAAATTAACAGCGTCTGTGCGAGGCGTCCAGAGGAGCGGCCCTGTGTTGTCAGCCTGCCTTAACAGTCTAAATGTGTCTGTGTCCGTGCATACAGTAATACCATTATCCCTTTTTAATAGCCCCCAATGCCAGACAGAGTGTGGCGCACACACTAGTGAATGCAAACTGGCAACACCACTACATTCTGAGACCTTAAGAGACTGCAAAGCTGAAAACTGTGGTGACGTTTTAATGATATCATGCAAGACGGTAAATGACAAAGCAAACTGAACGGAGTGGCGTTTCGTTTTGCAGCCGCCTTCGTAGCAGCGTGTCATTGGTGCTGTAAAGCGCAGAGGTGCCTGCGCTACTCGCGGCGGGGCGCGGCGGCTTCGAGAAACCGTAATGCGCTTAGCGTAATGCAGGCGTCACGTGATGCGGAGGCGCCGGCCGCTCGTCATCGGGAGAAGCTCTTTACATAATATGACACAACTGATCTCCCAGCTGGCGCCCCGCATGCCACAGATCCCCCCCGCCGTAAGCCACGCCAAAGCCTGATCAGCGAGGCCCGGGGCTTTCAGCCGGCCGCCGCGCCGGGGGTGGCCCAGGACCGGGAGGGGGGGGCGGCCCAGGGCGGCCGCGCCCGTCCCCCGGCAGCTGCGAGGGCGGGGAGCAGCCGTCCCCTGCTCCTGCCGTGATCCGCCTCGTGAGCGCCACCCCTTGGTCAACGGCGTGAATGACGCGGAACAGCGGGCAGCCCGCTGACACTTTGTTGCTGTGCTTTTTTTTGTTCTATTCCCTCCGTCTCAGATAAGTTTTTTTTGTTTCTGTTGTTTATGGCGGTTTGAGTGCGCTCCCCTGTCACCCTGCCCTGGAATAGAGTCAAGTTGTGTTGTGGCGCCGATGCTAGGACAGGTAGCACTCCTGGGGCAGACGCCGGAGCTCTGAGAGATAAGAAGATGCACTACTGATGCAGCGCACACACAGGCCTGAGTTTCAGCCGCAGATAAGTGAAGAGATATAACAGCGGGGATACTTCTGTACATTAAGAAAGGGGAATCCAGGACACCGCTCAGAGGAACCGGCCTTGTTTTCTGTGTGTGTGTGTGTGTGTGTGCTGTGCCTGTTCATCACCTTAGACGGCCTCCATCTTGGCTTCGAGACTTAAATCAACAAACAAGAGGGTCAGCCAATCAAGAAACACTCAGTCTATTAAAGCCTTCCTAAGTGGTTTCAGCCATTACCTATCATGACATCATCCAACAATGCCATCCAGCTCTCTGTTCCAGAGATAAACTCATTAGAGACGGCCTTAACCACAATGCTGGACCTCCAGCCCGCCTACCCACACACTGCAAACACCCACTCATACACACACGCACAACCTCACATACAGACACACATACGCACAGACACACTCTCACATGACACACACACATATACACTTGCACTCTCACACGCTGACACGCAAACTGATACACACTCTCACATACTGAGAGGCACTCGCACACACAAACGCACACACACACCAACTCTTACATGCACCCATACACACACACACGTGCGCGCGCACACACACACACACACACACACACACACACACACACACACACACACACACACACACATAAACACGCGCACAGCCATCACCGCATCCCGCAGTGCCTCTCCATTCCCTCTCAGAAGCACTAAGTGCCGAGCAGAGATAAGAACTGCATTTAGAATATATAATCTACGGCGAAAGAGGAGGAGGCATAAAGGGATTTGTTTCATTGCTTTCTTCCTCTAATCCCTCTCCCAGCTCCCGGCCGTAACTCAAAAGGTCAGCGGCGCAACACCTCTGCTGGAGCTGCGCGGCCCTCTTAACCCTGTGGGGCGGCACCCCAGTGGGGAAGGGGCGGGGCACACTCCCTGGAGACTCCGCCTCCGCCCTCTCACTCAGGGATGGACAGATGCGATGCCACATGTATTAATACATTATCATTACACCCAGAGGGTGTTCATTTAGTGTAAACATTCAGGTCTGAGGATCAAACGACAGTAGGTGACGGCCTTGTACATGCTAATTGTAACTGTGCAGCTTGGATTACATCCTCCCAACCCCCCCAACCCACCTCAACTGTTGTGTTCATCTTGTCTTTATGAAAAGCAGGGTGTGGGCTGCCAATATGCAGGCTGACAATATTGCAGGCTGATTGTATTTTCTGACAAGTCACAAAGGCCTGCAAATTGAAGGCTACAGAGAATAGCTGAAGGTGACAAAATTACTTCAAAGAAACTCATTTCAGAACTGTTCAAAATACTTCAAAGTAGCTTTTTATGAAAATAATTGGTCATTACAGCAAATTGCTTAAAATTCTTTTGGCTGAATATTGATTTTGATGTTGCTTTTCAAACAGAGCAGTTGGACGAACGCCATTATATACACTGCGTGTGCAACTGAAACACATGCGGCCGCCCCCAAAGAGCACAGGGCGAATTTGGGTTTTCCTGTCCTCAGCGGCCTTTTAAATCAGACTCTACACGCGGCCTTTGAAAGGCCGCTGCCTCTGAAAGCAGGCAGCCATGGGCAAGCGGAACACTTTGGCCATTTCGACGAGAGATGAAAACCGAGGCAGGTAATGAATCGGCAACACCCAGAGCCGGCCCACGGGGGACCATGCCAGAGGCGGCCTTCTGAGGTTCCGCCACAGCGAGGTCCTCACAAACCTCTCCCTTTCACTTGCTGTGGGTGCTAAATTAGCCCCTCTCTGCCCCCCAAACCCCCGTTAACAAGGCCTTTCGTTACAAGAGTGTGCTGTCAGCGTGTCGTGGCCCTTGTCGGCATGGTTTCTGAGGAGCACTGCCTGCCAGGCCAGGACGTCTTTATCGGGGGGAGAGTGACAGCAAACATTTTGGAAAGTCTTCTCACCCCTTGGCTGCCTTTCTTGAGCTCAAAAAAAAAGTTTATACAAAGTTTTCAGTAGGCCTTTGTGAATGTCCCATGGAAACAGTCAATGAGATAATATTATACTACATGAATATTTCTGTATGTATGTGAGCCCTTGGTTCCTTTTGGTGTTCTGAACAGACGGGTGAGCAGAACAGAAAATACCTACTGTAACTAAAATAAGGAATGTACATTCTGACAAACTGCTCCCGATACGTGGATTGGCACAGATTGGGATTTATGATCGCACTGTCACCGTTGGCAGTGTATAGTATTTCATAAAGCATACGCTATTGCAGTTTCATATAAAGTATGAATAATGTGACTTTTTCCAGAGGCGAAAAGTTACAGTAATCCTACATAAGCATCGGCAAAATCTCATTAATGTGACATTTAAAAATCTTACTGAAAATATGTTTGCAGAACCTTCTAAATGTCTTACCCATATGCCAGGGAATTAAGACCTGTTGTCAATGCATTAAATAACATTTTTCTTGTTATTTATTTTGGAATCCAATTTGTGTAAAAAAAAAAAAAAGAATACTTTATTTTATATGCAGTGACTCATTAATCTTTCTCGAAACTGAGGAGCAGGAGTCTGGTCTGCAAAGAGGCTTCTGGTTATTTGGAGGTGGGGAAGGGGGGACTGGGGGCTATGCTAAAAATCTGAATTTGAATAAGTGACGGTGAAGAGTTTATTTTCCAGTTATTGAAAGTGACATTGTGAACGGAGCCGCCGTAGAAAGGGGGAAAAAAAGTGATGGAGGCCATTTTTGTATGTACTGAGAAGGTGTGATTATTCACTCAGAGAAAGGCTTGGCAGAGACATCAAACACGGTAACGTGTGGCGGGACAGGCACCCACAGACCCGCGGACCTCTCCTCCTTCACAGATTCGCGAGCAGATCTTTCAGGGGGGCGGCTGAGGAGCACAGACACAGACGGCTGCGCGCCCCAGGGGAGAGCGGCCGTCGTGCAGAGCCCCGGCCCCCCGCTGTCAGGAGAGGTGCTCACGCCTGTGCCTTACACGCGGAGGAGCTCACGCGGGGGGGTCGCGAGGACTCCTCTTCCTCCTCGAAACGGCGGGTTCCCGTCAGCGTGGCGGCGGCGCTTCGGCTGCCACGGACGCCCTCTCCACGAGAGAGGCCCTCCTTCCGCCTGGCGCCGCCAGTTTCCCTAACGGTCACACAAGCGAGGGTTTGAGGCACAACACATGCCCGTCTCTCCGGCGAGACACTTCATCAGAGCCACTTCTGAAATTACCGCGCAATCAGAGCGGCTCGGCGGCCCCCACCGCCGCCACGCGGTAACCGCTCATCCAATCAGCGTGCGCCACTCAATTAATTAGCTAATTTCAGCGGCGGCCGGCGGTGAGGGGTGTCCGGCGGCGGCCAAATCGATGAGCCCGCTCCTCCGACGCTACCTGTGTGCGTTTGCGTTCTGGCTTCCGCTGACTGAGCGCGGCAGAGACAAAGGGAAGGTCCGCACCCCGCGCGATCGGTGTACGTGCTTGCGCTGGAAATAAATATATATGTGACGGCTTTTGTGCCGTCGATCAGCCCCAGATTGCCCCAGGGCCGCGATGTCTCCGGCTCGCCCTGATAAGGCTTTCCATTGGCATTGTTCTCTGGAGATAAAGCCGGATGAAATGAAATCTGACGGCTGAAAGAGCCCATTTTCCCTCTCCCCCGGAGCTTATCTGTCACAAGGAGAGAAGAAAATGGGCAGCTGTGAAAAGCCCAGGTATGCTGGTGGAGGCTCCGTTTCCCTGCTCTTTTCAAGCTGACCGTCGCGGAAAAAAGGCGCCACCTCGTCCGAGGGGGGGGATGGGGGCTGTGGGCGGTGAGCAGGCCCCTGTTCGGCAGACGGCCCGGAAACGTGACAACTTTTAATTTGTGTTTGGGCGCCGCCGGAAACCCCCAGCAGGGGCGGAGCCGCCGGGTTGGCGTTTCAGAGCGAGGGGGGGATGACGCGAGACGATGCTGGGGGTTCAGGCTGCTCTCTCTCACCCTCTCCTTCCTCCTCACACTTCTGGTGTCTCTCTGGCTGGTCCGTCCCACACCCTCCTCCTCTCTCTGTCTCCCTCCCTTTCACTCTAACCTCCTCCCTCTCTCCCTCCTTCTCACCGTAGATCATACTCACTCTCTCTCCATCCCTCCCTCTCTCCCTACATCACTCTGACACTCTCTCTCTCCCTTCCTTATACTCTCTCTGCCCCTCCCTCTCTCCCTTCCTCACCCTCTCCTGTCATTCTCGCCCTGCCTTGCCCTCTCCCTCTCACCTTCTCCTCCTCTCTCTCACCCTCTCCCTCTCTCTCTCGGTCCATACCTCCCGCCCCCCAGCAACTGCCACTCGGGACGTTTGTTCTCATTAACCTTGTGCACCTGCACTCAATGGAGCCAGCGTTTAAAGGCGAAAAAATTAACACTGTGTCAAATCGATTCCTTCATTTGCTCATGTTGCTTACTGTTGATTTTTTCTTTAAACCCACTGGGTGCTCCCTTGCCCCCCTCCATTTTATTCGGCTACAGACGCTTCCTTCTGGACAAAGCATTTCTCCCACACACCATCTCCCCTTCGTCCTGCTTGAAAAATATATGTATATAAAAAAGTGGCGTGGTCAATAGATGACATTCATGGTTAGGAAATGGCCCTGCAGTGATCTGTGGTGTCAGTGCTTTGGTTGATGCGCGTTTTTTGGTGCGGCAGCAGGCAGACATTGTCAGCAGGAGTCACCGGAAGCCCCAGGACAGGCCTGGGGGAGCGGAGCGGTGCAGGAGAGGAACACACGTCACCCCAGCAGGGGAAGGATATCTTTTCTGCTGAAGAAAAAGAGGGGGGGGATACTCCCAAAGCCCCACACTATCAGGGCAAAACACACGCCTCTCACACAGGCAAGGGCCTGATCTGAACAGAAGAGCTGAGGTGGGGGGGAAGAAAAAAAAAAAAGACGATGGAGAAACGGAGGTTCGTCAAAACCGACAGGCTACAGAAACGGTGAAAACTGAGCCCCCCTTCCCCATCTCCTAGCTTGTCCCCCCTCCTCGAATCGCCCTTGACCAGCCCTGCCCACATCGAAGCGGTCTCCCCTGGACAAGTTAATAAGATAGAGGAGTCCCCCCGGGGGTAGCGGCCGGTGAACGTAACCGCTCCCTAGCCAGGCAGGAATACTGACAGATCAGAAATAACTTCAACCCTATTAATTACCCTGCCTTGCTAGGCGCTGCTTCCAAAGGAACTCTGACAAATTGGAAGACGAAAGGAATTTTTTTTTTCTCTTCTTCTTCCTTCTCTCTGAAATTTTCCAGCCTCTACACCATCCAGTTCTCCCTCTCTCTCTTTCCCTCTCTTTCTGTCTCACACACGCACACACACGCACGCACGCACGCACACAGCGTGCAGCTCGGCGGTGAAACTGGAGCACCGTGTGGTGTAACAGTCACAGCTCAGCACATGCAGACCGCAGAACGCCGCCTCGCTGCAGACAGTAAAGGGCGCTAAATAAATAATACTCCTTAAAATCGTAAAGCGGTGCGCGAGGGCCCGCGGAGGGAGCGTCTTCCAGCGCCGCGCTGCCCTTAGGAGCGGAAAGACGGACGCACGGTGGTGACGCGGGCAGGGCCGCTGAACTGTGGCTGCAGAAACAGTCATCATTAAGCAATTTGTTCCCCTTTTTACTACTGCTATTGTAATTAGAAATAATTGAATGCGGGCCGGGCGTACGGCGCGAGCCGGGGGTATCAGAGCTTCCATCTTCCTTTTTTATCAATTAGTGTTACAATAATATCGTCCCCGTGTTGCGGCGGCCATTAGCATTTTGATTGAACATCTGACACGCGCCGAGCCGCGGAGCCTAATGCCAGAGGATGGGCTCCCGGTGCGACGCATCCTCACTCATTTCTGCCTGGGCCTGTCAGTTCCGTTTGACAAAGACAGAGGAGGGGGCAAGAGGGATGGAGAGAGGTAGGAGAAGGGAGGGGAAGGAAAAGTGGGGGAAAGGGATGTATGTGGTGTTGGGGGGGGGGGGCATTGACAGTAGCACCAAGGGAGTGAGCGGTAAGACAATGGGGGGTGGGGAGAAGGTGAGGGCTGTTTTACAGTTAAAACAGGGGAGCGCTGCGCACACGGCTAACACTAACACTGAAATGTGACCTAAGGAGAGGGGTGACATGGGAAGTGAGGAGCATGGATGGGGTTTGGACAGGGGCATGGACAATATAGATCCTTGGAGACGGAACGATTCTGAAAATGTAAAATTCTCAAGACGGAGAGACAAACATTCAGCACAAACCTGCTGGCTGAGAGAGACTCCCCTGAGAGAGTGAGGCCGGGAGGGTGGGGGGGAGACGGAGAGAGAGAGAGAGAGAGAGAGAGAGACAGACAGAGAGAGCGAGCAAACAAGTGAAGGAGAGCAGGGAGCGAGAGAGGGCAAGAACAAGAGAGAGGGAGAAAAAGCTGGACAGAGAAAAAAGGAAAATGGAGACAGCTCCCTTTGATGCACCTGCTCTCCCAAAGTGACTGTGGCTCTGTGTGTGTGTGGGTGTGTGTGTCTGCGTCTGGTGTATGTTGCCTGGTATATGCTGCCCGTTTGATGTGTGATAAATGCAGGCTGGCACTCAGACAGAGTATGCAGTCCGCTGCGCTGGTGCGCCTACAGGAGCTGGCCTGAAACTCTCGAGAAAGAGGCACACGGCGCGGGCTTCCAAGTCCCAGTCTGACTATCCCAGCACTACCCAGGCTGACTGACAGTGGCACTGGCGCTGATACATAAAACACAGAGACCTCCGGCTTTCAAAGACATCCTCTCGCTTTTTCCCCCATTCATACTCCTGACAGAGATCAAAGTACGCTGCTGTTATTGCCTGTGCGCTACTTTGCCGTTCGCTGTGCTGCTCGCGCAGACAGCAAAGAGAGGAGAAGAGAGGGAGAATATACCTGTGCAGCAATAAGGTTATGTAACACTTCCCGGGGAGGGAGGGTGATGGTGAAAGATAAATACTTGAAGTGGCAAAACTAGCAAATCAGAGCAGCACTGACTACAGGTTATGTAGTAGAAGGGTGTTGACATATTACCATATTTGTTTTAACATATATATGAAAATGAACAAACACAAAGGTGGGGGCAGAAACAATCACAACCATACACACTCACGCACACACAGACACACACACACAAGTTCATTTTATTACTCACTGCACAATAACAGAGCAAGCAGCAGACTCATTAAACATGATATCATCTCACTTACAAATCCTTGTGACCTCACCTAATGGCTCCCTCTTATGAACGATTGATGAGGGCTGATGTAAAAGGGCCTCTTTCTCGGCCACAGTGAGAACAGAGCAGGAAAGACACGGGCGGAACGGCCACACTACAACAGCCATCTGCCCTTTACGTTCCTCCTCTTTTCTTTTCGGTCGGCTTTAGGACCCAACCGCATTCGGTGGGGGAGAGCTACCAGTCGGTGAAAGCTCGCCCTTGTCAGAAGAAGCGAACCTCGGCGGGAGAATCCTACCGGGGGCTCGAAGCCTCGATATTCCTCCCCCCACGGCCCGTCAAGTGGAGCCCGCCCAGCGACAGGACAGTGACAGACAAGCTCACTCAAGAGGATCCGGAGCCGCGTTCGACACAATTAGCGCTGCGCCGGCCCGCGGCCGCCACGACGCGGCTGAGATCTCCGCCATGATTGGCAGGCTGTCAGCGCGCGGGCGAAACTGGGAGAGGGGCGATAATAACCGCAACAATGGCGTTAACGGCGGAAACAATGGGGCGTGAGCGCTGGGGTGGCGGCGCCCCGCGGGGGCCCGCGCGTGTAAATATGAGCATAAATAAAGAGAGGGCAGGGAGATACGCGCGAACGTTTTTATCCAGACGGCGGGAAGAAAAGGAGGTGTGGAGAGAGAGGGGGGGAGGAGGGTGGCGCGCGGCGCACGTTCGCCCCCGTGCCAAGCGCTACCCTTCCCGCCGGCGTGTTCGGCCAGACAGAGCCGGTGACAAACTCACGGCCGTTTCCTCGTCTGGCTGGCCCACCTCCCTCTGTGGACCGTCCGACGCTCGGTGCCCGCAGAGGACGAATGGTCGGCCGCTAAACTGAGAGCGCCACACAAATCATCCCTCTGTGGTCCCGCGGAACCAGCCGGGCTCACGTCCCACCGCCCGCTCTCTGCTGAACGAAAGATTGCCGTGACGTGGTAACGCGCTGGCTGCCCATCGGGTTCACCAGTCCCCCCCTGGCTCCCAGCGGGAACGGATGTATGCCGCATGGGATAGATGGGGCTGGAGGGGGCAGGGGCGAGGTAAATAAAAGCGCCGGTGATATTTGGGATGCAGTGCGAAAACACCTGTGGCAGCTGCGCCCGGTGGGGGTGACGCAGGGGAAGGGGGGGGTGGGGGGTTAATAATGCATGTGGCAATCACGGCCCGGCTAGGCCATTACCCGTCTGGCACGGGGGGTGCGGGGCGGGTCACGTGCCCCGGAAAGCAGCTGGTTATTACCACTCTTTTATTATTCATCAAAACCATTTCCACATCAAGCGGCTCATCCACTGCCGGCTGACGCCCGCCGCGGCCGGGGGGCGCCCTCCCGCCAATCAGCCGGGGCCTCACGCCGTCGCCCAATCGGCTGCAGCGGGGCCGGGCCCGCCGGGCCTATCGCCAGGCAGAAAGCTCAGGGGGCCAAGATCGAAGCGTGTGGGTCGGCCGTCGAGATTCGAAGCAAAAGTCAATTTCGATGCAGAACTCAACTGACCTGCAACGGCTGGGTTGACTGACAGGTGATCAGCCAACCATAGCCTAGGAAACCTGATGCTCCTCCACATGGCTGTAAGAGCCATTTTCTGGAAGCTACGCTCATCTGAAATCAACAAATCTAGGCAGCAGAAACTCTAATCGGTGGCGTAAAAAATTGCTTGTGGGTTATATGAAATGAATGCCTTTAATTTCCTGAGCCTAAATAAATAAATGTTTGAAATGACGGTCGCTCCCATTCCTGCTGTCACTCGGAAGCTATGGATAGATGATAACTCCTGGCTGTGACCGGGACCGCACATCAGCAAATGAATAGCACATTCAGTATGATATAATGAATCACAACATGAGGAGGTATGAGACCTCATTAGAAGCTATACTTGCTACGGCAAGCATTACATGCCATGAGAGCCAGGGATTCATTCCTAAGACTGATAGGGTTCCTTTTGGCTTGCTGTCAACAGGCACAAGGGGTGGTCCTACACCTGCACTGTATCATACTTTGGAAGTAGCTTTATCCCGACTGATACCACTGGACAAGGAAAGCAACACACAAGTGCTTCGTATTCTCCACCAACACCACTACTACTAACACTGCTACTACTACTGCTATTACTAATAATAATCTTTATTTGTGTAGAACTTTTCCAGCAGTACAACACAAAGTGCTTCAAATAAATAAGATAAATATATGAAAACAATATTAAAACATATGCATGTCTTGTGACTTTAACCTTCTGTACAAGAGGCAATGATGTGAATGTTTTTTCCTGGACCTAAAGCACATCACTATTACATTCCTCCAGCATTACTTTGAGACTATCATGAGCACTTGTTCCCAACTCACTGGGCTGTTAGCGGTCTCTGGCTGCCAACAACAACCCGTGAATCGTAAATTTGTCAAGCAGGATGCAAAAAGCACGTGTTAAGAAGGAAAACGGGTCTCCGTTGACTAAAAGCCACCGTTAGGCCAGCTCGAAAGGTGCACAGTCTGGATGGATTTCACTGGTGGCACCAAGAGGTATCAGCCGTATTTCTCCAATGGCAAGATGGTGCTCCTGTCAGCTTGGGGGGGGCTGAAGGGGGCGACCCATTCCCTGAGATGTCCAGCTCGATCTGAGACACCACGGTTACGTGGACGGTTTCAAACCATCTGGGTTTTTTCTGCCATTGTGTCAAAAAAATACCTTTCTACAGAGCATGTGCAATGCTTCCTGCTTTGAGACTTTGTGACTCAAAAGGGGAACAGTGAGCGGATAAGGCACAAACCCACAGTGGAGGAGGAGGAGGAGGAGGCACGGTAGCACAGCAAACGGTGCATCTCCAAGCCATAAACCTCACCAAGCCATAAACCTCGCTCCTAGACAAGGACACAGCGCTACAATTACACATGGAGGGACCAGGGGCGCCTCTCCCCCACACAGTCACAACACAGCTGGGTTGTCTTCACCGTCCGTCACTCAACCCAAATCCCAACAACAAAAATTGATTTTCCCTTAGACGAGACGCGGAGATTAGGCACGTTAAGGGGAGAAAAAAAAAGGCCTAGTGTTGTGTTTGTTGTGGCCATATGTTATTACTTTGATCTTTAATGGTTCCCACAGGGCTGGCACTTCATGCTGAATGCACCGTGCTTGAAAATGTACAACTTCCCAGGCTGACCCGAGCCTTCTCCTGCCAGCAATTAGCTACCGAGGGGCAAGCAGCAGGCGAGGTTTGTAAAACATCGAACAGCAGAGCAGCTAGTCATACAGTGTGTGCAGACCATTATGAAAACAGCAAATTGGGAGAAGTACTTTAAACTTTAAATAACTTTAAATACCATGCTGATTTTTCACACTGCTAAGCGACTGGAGGAGCCTATGCAATTTTCAGTAGCAGAATAAGGGCTTCATGTACTGCAAGTGACATTCAAGTCTAAACTTGGAAATGAGGATTATTTGCAATTTTTTATTACATTTTTCAGTTTGTCAGCACCAATGCGTGTCTGCCTGAGTGTGTGTGCGTGTGTGAATTAGGGTCTGTCCAAGCACATGCATGTGCATTTATGTGTCTGTATTTGTGTGTGCCTGTGCGTGCAAGAATGGTGTGTCTGTGTGTGTTTGTGTGCATGCGTGCATGAGAATATGGCTGTATGTGTGTATGTGTGTGAGCGTGAGTGATATTTGTGTCTGTGTGACACTGTGTGCACATGTCTGTACAAATGTGTGTGTGCACGCATTTGTGTCTGTGTGTGCACGTATCTGTTTAAGTGTGTGTGTGTGCCCATTTGTGCCTGTATGAGTGTGTGTGTGTGTGTGTGTGAGAGAGATAGCCTGCACTCTGTTTGTTCTTCTAAGCACGCATGGCAGTCCCAGGCAGAGCTTAACCTGAGCAAAGCCAGCATTAGGGGCAGCAGGAATTGTGATATGATGCCTGCACCGTACACTCCCCACCGTGTTCATCCTGGGTTTCAGTTTCTAAGAGCAGTCTGCTGGGTCACAAATAGAGGAGCTCTCTGTATCAGAAGGTCAAGAGGTTGCGTAACTCCCAATATGATGACAATTCAGAGCTGGTCTTTTCATTTCCTGAAGGGAGCCTTTTCCCCCCGCAGCAGCCAGCCTCGGCTGTTTGCTTATTTTCTTTTAAATAAATCTATCTCTGCTTTTAATAGAAGACTAGGACAGGAGAGGAAACGAGAGGGTGGGGAGACAATAACATGGGCTACTAAGGCGCTCAGACGCACGCGTGCGCGCACACACACACACACACACACACACACACACACACACACACACACACACACACACACACACACACAATCAGATACACATGCACAGACACATGTGCACAGGCACACACAGATATATACAAACCACATGCACATACACACACACAGGTGCACACAGATAAACACACTCACAAAGTGCATGTGTGCATGTTCACACACAAAGCTATGAGCATGTACACACAGACACACACACACACATTCCAGTCCACTACTGCCACTTTGTGCTTTGATGTTTCTCATGCAGACCTTGGCTGGCTGACTGCTCGGTTTTTCATCATTTATCGGTAAATAGTGAGGTGAAAGCTGTGGATGTGGAAGTGCTCTGGGTGTGCTCTCCTCCCCTCCCTCCATCCCCCCGGTCAGACCCCTGAGAACGGCTCGCGTGCGGATCCAGCGGCGGCGCATTGTGCCCGCTTATCCGGCCATCTGCTCTGCTTAAGTCTGACACAAACGGCAATAAAAGGCCGACCGCGCAACTTTGCGGCAGAATAAAACACCTCCTTCCCCGCCTCTTCAACGCCCCTGCACCTGCAGCGGGCCAAGCGAAAGGTCAACCGTTCCGGAGCGCTCAGCGCTTAAAAGGACGGGGCGAGACGGGGAGATTAGGCCGGCCCGCTCCTGCGGTTCACCCCCCCCCAATCCCCCACCCTCCCGTACGTCAGCAGAAAGGCGTAGCGAGGACGCAGCGTTCGGACCGCTGCTCGACGCAGGCGTGGCACCGGCGCGGGGTCCGGCTTCAGCTGCCGCTCTCTTTGTCATCGTCATGAGCTCCGGAAGGATGCCTCCCTCTCGAGGGGGGGAGGAGGAAGCGATCAGATATGATATTTAAATGACATTCCGGCTACATGTGAATATCAGGTTAATAACAGAAAAAAAAACCACTGGGGTTTTCAAAGCCGACGCAGACAGTAGCGGAAGCCTTTTCCGCAGATGCCAGGAAAAAGCAGAGGTATATCTAATTACATTTGCTCAGGGATCTTGTCAGTTGAATGTTACCTTGGTGTGCGCGAGTAAATTACCGCTGTTCCCTCTCGAGGGCCAAACACTGCTGCAACACACCAAGCTCTGCAGAACGCCGCCAGCAAGACAGAACCTTCAGAGACCCCACGCTACACACACAATCACTGACCAAGACATTAATGCCATAATTCTTAATTAAGCATGCACACACCGTCATGGGAATACGAACACAGTTCTGCTCAGCAGTTAACACCAATAAATTACCATATATTCTGAAGGGTCTTTTGGTTTGTTTGTTTGCTTTTGGTTTCCTTTTGATCTTTTTCTGAATCCCTTTACTGGGGTAAAGAAGAATACAACGCTATAGCACTTAATTCTGTACCTGTTTAGGACTGGAGAGAAAAAACAGAAGAACTGTTGGATGTGTATGAAGCTTGTTACTCGAACTACAGCTTAAAAAGCTGTAAGACTGCTCAAAGGTGTCACAGCCACACTTGGGGGAGCGTGTGGTTTTTTTCCCCACCTTCTGTGGACGGCGTCCAACGCGATTGACGCTCGGTGAAAACTCCAAAACACATCCAGGAATGATAATGAGGGGATCTGAGGGGAGGGAAGCGGAGCTGCGCTGGAAGACTTCGTCTGGAGCGATCTGTAATTGCTGGAAGAGGAGCCTCGGACCGGAGGGCCGCTCTTTTAAAGCCAGTGGACTGTGTTTCGGCGGTGGCGGGGAGCTGCCAAAAAAACTGGGCTCCCCTCCGCTCCTCGGGAGCTGCAGCCTCCCTCCCTCCAGCTGACAGCCTCCGCTCAAAATAGGCGCCCGTAATTGCGGAGAGCGGCTCTTCGGGTGACGTCACTGGCAGGTGTTCCTCCGAGAGCGGCGGCCATGTTAACTCCCTCTGCCCGGCCGGCTGGTGCATAGGAACAATCTTCACTCGTTCACAAGGAGACAGGGACGTGTGTAAGGTGGTGGGTTCCCCTCGTCCAGCGGGAGAGCGAGTACCAGTTTGTATGGAACGCGATGGCAGCTTAGTCAGCTAACATTTGTCAAGCAAGACAGCTACAACAGTCTGACAATGAAGGAGTGAGTTTTCATTTTGCTGTGTTTTGTATAACCTCACGACCACAGTCCTGAGAGATAACAGGGCCACCGATCGGTCTTTGTAACTGCGTAAATGTCATTTTTCACAAATCTTCTATACATTGGATCCAGTTTGCAGATCCTATTAAAATGGCATGACATACTATAGTGAAAGGAACAGGCTGTGTGAAGCATATTTTATCTGCCAAAAGGATGGTGGTACTGGAGATCTGGAGATTTATGCTATACATACGCTTAGGTGCAGTATATGTATGGTAATGTACATGAAGAATCTTGACACAGAGTATCTAGCTTGTGCTACAGACACACATTTTCAGAGACAGACACAAAGAGACAGACACACACATACACACACACAATCACAAAAAAAACACAGACACAGACACACACACATGCACAAACACGCACGCGCACACAGACAGGTATAGACGCGCGTGCGCGCACACACACAAACACACACACACACGCATACAGACACAGACACACACAGACGCGCACACACACACACACACGCACACGCATACAGACACACACGCATACAGACACAGACACACACGGACGCGCACACACACACGCATGCATGCAGACACAGACACACACACACACACACACACACACACACACACACACACACACACACACACACACACACACACACACACACACACACACATGGTGGCGGGCAGGCGCAGACAGGGCTTGGCAGCGCGGAGCGGGGCGCTGTGGCCCGGACAGTGCAGCCGCCGGAGCCGAGGCTCGTCCCTGGGCAGGCGATCCAGGTAAGCAGATTACAGGCACACAAAGCAGCCTTCTGTTCCCCGTCCAAGAACAAACCCGTCCTATTCAGCTTTTAAAAACCGGCTCCGCACAAAAAGCCTGCTTCTGAGCGCCGACCCAAACACAAAGCCAAGAATCCCATGTTCTCACCAACACCTGTGCTTAGCTCCCAGCTCCTATTCAGATCGCTGTGCTCTCACCTCCCCTGCTGTTATTCCAATCAAAAGAAGTCTACACTATATATAATGCATGGATATGTACCGCACATTTACACACACACACACACACACACACACACACACACACGTATTCATATATGTACATATACACATAGACACACACAAGTATATAATTCATGCTATGACACAAGCCTCTACATTTACAGCACACAGACCTGACCCAGGGTTACAGGTGCTTGCATCATTCTAAGACACAGTGTTATGCAGCCCGTAACAGTAACAATTTTTTTTGTACTGTGGAAAGGTTTTGTTTTCCTTTTTTTTATCTTGATGTACTTCTTTTGGATGCTGTATCTACTTCTTTAAAAGGCATATATTAACATTACAGGCATCAACAATCTGTTTCATGTGGTTTCATCATTCCCTTTACCACTATTATTAGCAATGAAAGTTTTTTTCATAAATTGGTCCAGAATATCATTTTAGAAAAGGTTGGAATATCACTGCTTTGTTCTGACCAGAAATGCTGGAACCCACAGGAATGCATTTAACATATTATAATCAGCCAACACAGAAATGCTAGTGTTACGTCGACAGTCTACATCAGATTGTAACATACATATTTGTTCAGACGGTGCCTGTCTCTTAGGATGGAGTGTTGAAATTGTGGTACGCATTTAATATTTTGGATGGAAGGTTAAAAATCAAAAAATGTAAATAATATAAACCCCTACAGTTCACTCAAACGTAGTTGTAGATTCGACTGGATATTATATATTTAAAGACAGTGGAGCTGGATGATCTTGAGCAAATCAGTCTTCAGCCCTGACAAGGCAACATGGTCCTGCTTATTACAGCAAAACTGGATATGGTTACTGAGAAGTTGTCTCTGTTTTTCTGAAGCTTACACTGAGAGGTTATCAGGGAGGTTACATACAGTACATGCGTATTAAGTCAAACCTGAAAAATGTTTGAAATATGCCTTATAGCTTACAAAGCCACATGAATCTGAAAAAAAAAATTACATAAATGTTCTGATTTTCACTTGCTCACAGGTTTTTTTTTGTTGACTAGCTTTATTTCTATGTTAATAAGCTCTGGTCGGGTCTGTCTCTGTGGTTCCTTGGGTAAATTGCATTCCGGGGTGTGGTTAGTGCCCGCTGGCTTCTCCTCGGACCGCATTCGCACACCAGGATACGAAATAACCTTGTTACGGTTCACACATTGCATATTTCTGCCATAGCTCAATGGACTGCAAGGGCCTGATATCTGCTATATTCTGTCAGCTGAACTGAGATGCCAGAGCTAAACTTTGTTACGGGGGGCTAAGACACGCGCTTTCTGCAAATGCAGGCCTTTTTTTCTGTTGTGTTCTCCACGAGCTTGACTGTGAGCACATCTCCTTTCACACGGCTGAAAAGGAGAGGAGAGTGGAGAGGAGGCCAGGTTTAAAGTGTGTGTGGGGAGCGGGGGGAGCTCAAGAGCAGGGGGCGGGGGGAGGGGGTCTGTGGGGGGGTTAGGAGAGAGTCTGCAGTTCGAACAATGCCCCCACCCCCCACCACTGCCACAGTGAACTTCAGGCTGCTCGGCGAGAGACGCGGCTTTAACCCACAATGCACGGGGGCGCGGGGAATGATGGGTTTTGGAGAGCTCAATTTCAAACACAATCGCCCTTATTTTATTCCCTGAAATGCCAAGGAGACGGCGCACGCTGTCGGCCTTTTGTGCGGCGCTCCGGTGTGCGCCGAGCGTCCTCCGACAGGCAGGGGGAGGATAAAGGAAATGTCTTTTAGCAGCCGCGTCTTTGGTCACCTCAGGGAAGGGGAGGTGGGGGGCAGCACCGAATACACCCAGCAACAGAGGGGACAGGCGAGACTCAGTTCCGCTCCACAGGGCCAACCGGCGTGAGGCCATCATAAATAATAATAATCAGGAGAGGAGAAGGGAGTGGTGGAATTTTGTCTTTAAAGTCGTCCACGTGAAACACCCCCGACGGGATGGGAAGGGTCCGCCCGTTTACCTCAGTGCAATCCGGGAGCCGTTTCTGCGACATTCTCATCCCCCCCTCTCTTTTCAAACGTCTCTCTGCTTCCCCTGCCGCACAATGCGGACACCTTGCCAGTCAATTCACACAATTGCTGGCGGGCTATTGCAACCCCAAGGACCCTGTTTAACTGCCAGAGAAACAGCGGAAAAAAAGAAACAAAATAACAAAACAATAGGACGGTCGCACTCACGAAATGCTGGGGGGGGGGATCATCTGCGAGCGGCAGTGAGACTGCGGCGGGCTGATACCGCCGCGCCGTCCTCGATGAAAGCACGCTCGGCACCCTCGATAAAAAGGACTCGTCCTTGCGTTCGCTGCCTGGGCTGCTGTTTACCGCCTATACTCTTAATTACAGAGACAGCTCCATTGCTGACCTTGGTGCACTGCGCTGCAATCACAAAGACAGCAGAATAATAACTGCAGCTTGCCAGCGCGGAGCCGCACCTGCAGGGCTGCGAGCGAGAGGAGGGGAGCGCTCAGGGGAAGAGGAAACCTTCGGCCTCCACCTGACCCCGCTCGGTTTCCTCGAAATCTAATCGCCATTTCCACGGATACGGACGCGGACGCTCCGGGGGAGGGGACCTGGACGGCGCTCGCTTGCACGGCGGTCCCAGCGCCAGCAGAGGGGACTGCTGCAGCCGCCGAGGCTCAGAGCACCGCAGGGGGCAGCGGGTTTGAAACCACGAGCAGGGCTCGCGAGCGCAACGCGCGCACAGGTTAGCCGAGGGGTCGGAGAGACGCCACCCGCTCTCACTAAGGAGCCCCTCTTCTGTCATCTAAAAAAAAAGCCAGAAGTTTGACTGGGCATGCACACTTGACTTGGGGCATGCTTGAACGCATAATAGGCCTGACAACTGTGACATGCGTAATTAACACAAAATTATATCTAACAATGTGGATCTACAGCACCAGAAAAAAATGCCTCGCGTAAAACCCCTGAAAGGGGATGCGAGAAATTCAGTTTATTATGAATACTCACATGGAAACCCTGCCAACAGCTGTGAGCTGGACTGGGTGAAAGATGGGTGGGGGCAGGTCATGTGCGAGGGGCCGGGGGAAGTGTCAGTCATGAACAGCCATGCAATGAGACTGTAGGGGGTGGAGCCTGGTAGGTGCACAGCAGTATGGTACAGCTCTGTGGAAAAGGGTTGGTAACCGAAACGTTGCAGGCTCGATTTTCCAGTGGGGCACTGCTGCGGCACCCTTGGGCAAAGTACTTAACCCAAAAGTAAATATGTACCTATACAAATGGATGTAAATGCATGGAAAATCTAAAGACAGCAATGCAAGAGACATTTCTGGATAAGACTAATGCAACTCTAATGTAATGAATGAGTGCAACAGTTAAACAAAGACTCCACTGAGATACATCCTGTCCTGCTGCTCACCCTCTTTTGCTGTAAAACACATGCTACGGTGTAGCATTTAATTACTCTGCACAGAAACTAACCAGTACAGATGAATTCTTACACATATTATGCAGGACATCACTGCTTGCTTCATCCAGCCACAACACACCTCGGGTTTTTACAGAAATATTTCCCTCTCAAACAAGGAGTTTTCAGTAACAAGATGTAACATGAATCAGTGTGCCCCGCCAGGCCAAAAACATTCGCTATGAGGCAGTCCCCGGAGAGTGGGCGGAAACCCAACCACATGAAAAACACAACATAGGAACTGTAAATTTCAGAAAATGTAAATAAAAGTAACTAACAGAAATATAAGTTGTGCGTAGGCCATAGCCTATTATGTTAACTTGCACAGACACAGTGGACTTATGTGGTTGTCTACGGTTGTCTAAGAATTGTCCAAGGAAGTTAGAGGAATGCATGATGAGCAGGCATGGATGTCAGCTGATGACGCTATGGCCCAAGAGGAAACCTGTAACTGGAAAAACATGAGCAGTCTCTGTGACCTTGACGTTTGACCTTCTAACTCAGGGATCAGTAACATTCTGTGGAACAGTGAGGAGAGGTTTTGTAATTTAATGAATTTGTAATCCTTGCACAATGTACCAAGCGCTACACTGGAAACTGAGAAACCAGTCTGAACCCACTGTGAACTTTGACACCGTGACCTGCAAATCCACAGGGTGTGAAGGGAGCAGCAAAGGCAACGCATGCGTCATCTATGTGTCATCTAAGTTTCAACTAACTCCAAGGGCTGCATGCCGAGTTGGACATCTGAAAACAGAAAGTTACTGGTGAAAAACATCTGTGACCTTGACCTTTGACCTCATGACCTGAGAACAGATAGGGTTCCAGGGAAAAGGGAGGACAGCGTTTGTGTCAGGGTTAATCACAACCCACACACAGCTGAGAGATGGGAGCAGAAACGCAGAGGGGTGACGCAAAAACACGACGTCCTGTTCGACAGTGGGACAGAAAAATGGTGGCTCCGGCACCGGGAAGGGGGGGGGATCGGGATGGCGGGGAAGGGGGGCTAATTTGTCTGCCGTTGGTAAAGGTTAGCCACTCCACTGGAGTGATTTGTACAGAGCCCGCGCTGCAGCACTGTGTCTTTGGAAAGTCCTCTGCTTACAGAGAAGCCTCCCCCTAATCCCAGATAAAGAGGCGATAAGAGACAGAGATAAGGAGAGCGCTTCTCCGGGCCCTTATCTCCGCTGCTATCGCACGGCACACAGCTCGCCCGCGCCATAAACCTTTTGCGCTGAAAGGGAAGGCGGCTCACCAGATTGCCATCGCCTCTCTGGGAGGAAGGCGAGAGGAATTTCGCCCAATTTCATGTGCTTGTTTCAAGCCCCGTCCCTGTCGCCACCCCCCTCCACCCCCACCCCCAACGCCCCATCCAATCAATTTCTGAGGCGGTTCTCCGCGCTGTCCCCAACCGCCTAATGTCCGTACAATGAGTGCACATGTCTCAATGACACACCGCTGTACGTACAACACGAAGAGGCACAGACTGTAGTCAGAACACAGTGTCCAGATAACACCAGCCGCAGGAAGAGCCAATCCGGTCAATACACTGACCGACAAGAGTGGGGTTCCACTTTCAGACAAAACCAATGGCTATGTTATGAACAACCTAAAATGGAATGTAAAAACTATGTGTAACTGTTCATCAAGCCTGGCCACCATCTAGATTCTTGCACTACACTGGGAAAGGAAGACCTGAAATAGACGAACACAAAGATAACACATACAAATACCAACACAAGGTGGACTTACCTCTATGCCTGTTAGTCGTTTTATCAAACATAAGCATGGCATCTTCTACCTGCAAGACACAAGGGGACAGGGTTGTTAGTCGCGTGCTCTGGCAAGGAAATGCAAACAAAGTTGAACGTGCACAAGAAACCGTGCTGCGGCTACTGAAAGCACAGCAGACAGCGTTTAGAGAAGTACGGAAGCAGGAGATCGGTCGGTTTCTACCCCAGAGCGGCAATATGACTGTAAAACTCTACTTCTCCAAGACCGCAAAAATCCGTCAGACCCAACCACAGGCCTGCCTGCTTCCTCTAATGCTGACTGTCCACAAAGCTTTGTCACGCCACTCGTGAACACTTCAGAGCAATGCTGACGAGAAACAACACAGAGGAACACTTCAAACCTCATGTTGTTTCTAGCCTACTCTTGAAGGAGGCACTTTGAGCTGAATCGCTGAGGCAAAAATCTTGCGGGTATGAAATGGTTAATATGCAACATGGAAGCTGTGCGAGTCACCCTGGATAGAGGCAGATGCTATGAAATTAAAACGGTGATGTAATCATGAGGCATAATGATGCTGGCTTTGCTAATGCTCACTGAGGTTAGACAAGATGGTCTCAACGATAAAAGGCAAGCGGTGAGTATTTCTCCACAACCGTGCTATCAACAGGAGACTAGCCTCAAATATTTGATACGCAGTGCCCTTTAAAGGAAGGGGTGCTTTTCAGAACAGATTTGGTTGCCCTCCTTCTGGTCTGAGTTTGTCCCAAGGAGAACAATAGGGGGGAAGAAAGCCAGACAGGATAACCGAGGGCGAAACGAGGCAAGGCATTTAAATGTCGCCTGTACTGCACGCGTTCCCCAGTTACTGTCGCCAGGTAACGGGCTGGCTCCGGAGCAGGCTGTGGCAGGTCTGAGCAGTCCGGTGGGGGCGGGCGGATGGCCACGCTGCTGGAGAGGCCGGGCAGAGGGATGGGAAGCGACAGGAGCGCTGTCTGGCTCGTATGCATCTGTCTGTCTGGATAAAACGGCGGCCGCGTGCTGTCACCCGCCCCGGCGCGCGGGGGGCCCTGGCGCGCTGGAACGCCGCCGCTCCGCCGCCACCTGTCACCGTGTCACAAAGCAATGTTATCAATATGCCGCAGCGAGTGGACGTGCTCTCCGCCCGCGCTGAGGGGGGGAAGAAAACGCCTCCGACAGTCAGCTGCGGCGAGGGAACCGTCCCCGCATGCTCATGCGAGCGTCACGGCACGGTCGCCCCTCCCTCCCGGTAACCCGGTCTATAGAACGCCTCCGCTCTTTCGGGCTCTGAATACTGGCATTCACCGGCAGCAGAATTTTGTCTCCACACCTCCATCAGATTGGAGGTCGAGCACCTCTTCATCGCACACAGAACTCAACACAAAGGTGAAAAGACTCAGGTGGGATCTCTCCCTCTATGGCTCCCTTTCTCTGCCCTTGGTGGAGAGAGCGAGACAGAGAGAGAGAGAGAGAGAGAGCGAGAGACACAGAGAGTTCAAAGGATAATGGATGTCTTATCAGCATGTAAAGGGGATGGGGAATCCAGTGGAGAGGTTGGCCTTTTGTAATAAAAAGAAAGAGAGAGAAATCTCCTTCAGGGTAGCAAATGTGAGAGCGAAAGAGGTGGCCTCTTTGTGCCCGCTGAAAAAAGGAGAGACAGGTCCACTCTGGCAGCCAGTTGGAATGCAGCTACTTGGTTCCATAACTACAGTATGGAGAAAAAAACAGGCCGCAACAAAGCTTGTCTTCATTAAACTACAATCTATATAAGTATACAAAAGGAACAGTGCACAGGCAATTGCTTAACTAACAATTACATGGCAGGTTTTGGCAGTCTCTCAATTAAATGCGGCTGCACTTGCCGATGACAAATTCTGTGCCAATTTAATTTCCCGTAGTCGTGGGAACTTAGTTGACAGTATGTTTTATTTCGGTTGAAAATATAATTGGAACTCTGGGAGGGATTTTTTTTTGTCAACTGTAAAATGTATTACCTGAGGACAGGAAGGATTACAAGCGTTTGGAAACGCAGCCAGACGCACAAAGACTGTTCGGGGGCCGAGGAAAGGGAGGGAAAAAAAAAGAAATGGAGAAAAGGCAATGGAACACTTGTTTAAATTTGCCCAGACTCAAGGGAGACTGTTTGCCTTGTTTCTGTCAGATTGCATGATGCTAAATGCTGTTTCCTGCGAAACCTTTACACCTGTAGCGCGCGCATCAAACAAATCTATACGTTTGAAAAAAATATCAAAAACACACACAGTGAGGAATTTAAATCAACCACTCTTTGAATTATTTATCAGATGACAAAAGCATCAATAAGCACGATGACTCGCAGCGTTTTCTGGAGAGCGGCAGTGATAGCGGAGATTTAAGGGCCGGGGAAATGCGTTATGACAGCAGTTTAGATGAACTGCAATTCCACATTATTTACATTCACCACACAAGTGAGGGTGTCAGGAGCGCCTTCCCTGCCCTGCCTGGCTTCGGATACGGCTCCAAAAATGCTATGGAAGCCTGCAGGGGACAAACGGAAGGTGCTCTCGCTACAGATGTTCATACACACGTACAGCGTTTGCCTTTACCCTCCCACTTCAAATGGCACGTACAGTGGCTCTGTGAGAAAATAAAAACTCAGGGAAAGTATTTGGTTGGAGGCAACAATAACTACAGCTGTGTAAACTCCATACCAGGGGCCTGTTGGGATGAGCTCAGTGCAGCCAACTGAACACTTTCCCTGGGATTTATTGCAAAATGCCTATTGATTTTTCCCCTCTCTTTAGGTGTACCTCAGGCTAAAATTAGATATGTACATCAACGTTTAATCGCAATTGTACGCAGAACTATGATTCATTTTCGTACAGACCATGCTCCAGGTGCCCTTTAAAGTGTGACATGCTTGAACAGGGTAGATGGAGATAAACCAATGATAAGAGAAAGCAAATCAAACTAAAAACTCCTCTTATAAGTAGCTGACTCATCCTCCATTGATCGATCGACTTGATTATTTATGAGAAGCATGAAAGCACATCGCCGTGGCACTAGGGCTGTATTTAGTCAACGCAAATGCAGTCAACTCTACAGTGCCAAACAGTTGTAGAACACAGTTTTTACCTATGCATTTGCCATCCAACTGTCCAGAACCCATATAATATTACTACTGTGGCGATAACAGTGTGTGCCCACAACATAGCACTGACTAAATCTTTATTTTTCTCAATCATCACCTCAGATCAGAATTTTGGTATTACAGGCACATTTTGCATGTGTGTTAAAAGCCTTTTCCATGTAGCTGGAAAATCACCTTGTCGATTTCATGACCATTAACACATACACATCATCAGATTTCAAATTTGCAACCCTGCAACTGCATATAAAAAAAATGAAAAACAAAGACTGCTTAATTTCACCATCTCCTATAATGGTTGGAAACCATGCTGTTCAAAAAGGTTAGTTTTATTTGTGATGTATTTCTACATCATTTCTCATTGCACTTGCACATTTACACATTTGATATAAATGTACAACTGACTGTACAAATAAGAGTGGAAATTCAGTATGTTTTGTTTTAAAAAGGTCTTCATAATGTTAAATGAAATTTATTCAAATAAATTCATGTTTTTCACATTTTAAATGTCTGTCATAGCTGTTTGTAAGTTACTTTAAAAGCAGAGGGATAGATGTTTATTTAGAATAAAAGCACTATTTAACTGACAAGCCTATTTTTCGAGAAATGCCACAAATGTTTTATCACATTTAAACTTAAGTCTTAAATAATTAGTTTTCAAGAAACTCAATGAGTTGACAAAATAGGTTAAAAGTAGTCAGCAGTTCAATATCTCGCTACCCATGTGAGTTATTCTGAAATCCTAATTTGCTATCTTACAAAAATAATGACAGACTACTTGATGGCGACAGAAGATTTGAAATCCCGTCAGTCACTCAGACAGGTGGAAATTTCCTTCAGTGGGAAATTATGCAGCTTTTACTTCACTTTGTCTTCCCATTTCCATCCTGTGAAGATACTCTGAGTGAACAGAGAAGTACTGTATTATGTTACGAGGGCAAAGGAAGGAGCTGACCTGCCTAGGTTTGTAGTGCCCTTTCTGAAGCTATTTTAATGTGAGTCTGCTGGCTTACGGCAGAACATCCACACAGACGATCCCAGGGACACATAGCATGCACGCTTCATTGGTTTTATCACTAGTGTTTTAACAAGGGGCTGCTGGCTAGGCTTCTCTCCCAGGAATAAATGTAATAAATGCACATGGAGGGAAGAAAAAAAACAAACAAAAGCAGGAAAAACAACATGATATCCCTCAAACAAACGATGCGCAATAACCGACTGGTGCAATTACACGGCATCTTGAGGGTTCCAAACTGCTCACGCTCTCGACTGTAAAAATCGAAAGCAGGAGTGAAACCGGTTGCTGGGGAGAGTTTTCGCCTGATGCGATTATTGCGCCACATGGCTGTCCTTGGCCGACCAATGGGACGTCCTTGATGTGGCAGCACTGGGTGGGACACCTCCGTCAGCGGCCAGGGGACAAGCTGGCGAGGTCACGGGTGAAGATGCAGAGGTGAAAAACACGGACGACAGGGATTTTTACAGGAACGAATTACTCATCATAATCTGAGTTTACTTGTCGCTCTGCGGCACAGTCTTCCCTATTAATAAGGATTTGCAGGCTTCCCTCTACCACGTTTCCAACGACTTGAATCCAATATGAGCACAGAGGGGCTCGGACACCGCCCGCTCTCAGTGACAGCTCCACGGCTGGCTAAAACAGCTCAATAAAATAAAGAAATCCTTTCTGTGGACCTCTGCTTGGGTAAACGCTCAAACCACTGCGTTGCCCATGGCTGGAGAGAAACAGTGTTAGAGTTCGCGGACATGGACTGTGTTTTCATCCCCTTTGCCTCAGGCCGTGGAGCCCACCCCACGGAGATAACAGGCGGGGGGGAGAGCGCACGGCCGGCCGACACTTTCACCGAGCTGCGGTTCGCAACCTTTTTCTTCAGGGGTCGATAGCTGGTCATTTCGGTTATGACGGCGCGGCCGGACAAAAAAAAAAAGAAAGAAAGAAAAACGCCACCCCGCCTGCGCTCCGTTCATGCAGCAAATCCTCATTCGCAGCCTCGCAGCAGCGCGGCCGGGCACATGAAAGGGAAAAGCCGACCGCGAGATGATGGGAAAACCACACCTTCAATCTTCACCGAGGGCACGCGCTTAACTCCTGCCCCTGCTCCAGCTGGGACGCCTTAACACAAAGCACCATGGGAGTTATCCTGCAGTTCGGCTGCGTGACCAAACGCGGGAAGCGTACGGGCAACCGGACAGACCGAAAACGCAAAATTCATTGGGGCGTGGTGACTGGAATACACTCAATAAAACAAAACGTCACAATGGCCTAGATTAACCCCATACTAATAATATACTAAAGGCGCTTCATTGGCTCTGCTTAAAGTATATAGTATTTGGGGTACATGTTCTGGTGAATCAGATGGAAGGGACAGCGCAAAACCTCAACACGTGACGCTCACAACCTGCCATCAAGGTGCTTTCAATGCCAGCGGACACCCACCGAGTATAGCATTTCGCTGCCGTGCTTTTCAAAGAAGGCTTCTGTTGTGAAGAAAGAATGAGGGAGGAGGAAAGAATTGAAGCAAATGCCCCAGTTAACTTTCCCACAGAGATGGTATGGGGGCTTTATCGAGACTCGAAAAAAAAAAAAAAAAAAAAAACAACTGGGAGGCCACTTCAGCCCGATCTTGATAAGAGCTCTCAAAGAGGCATCTGGTCCCCCAGTTAGAGTTTCCCCTCCCGAGTGAGAGTGCTCCCGGGTCCCAGGCGGCTGCCGACAGGCCAGTCCCAGCTAACAGGCAGTGATTGTGGCTCATTGTCCCTCTCGCCTTTTCAGATGGACAACGCGCACCTGATCTGGTAACACAAGCCTGTGGCCGTTATTTACCCCGGTAAACAGAGAGCCTGGCTTTCCTCTTTTTTCCCCCCTCTTTAAACGGGAGCGCCTGCATTTAACAAGGCCGAGAAACACGGCAGACAACAAACCCGCTTCACATGCAGAAGAATGGGACAGCTATCAGATTCTCGCATTTACATACCGTCCTGAGGCAGAGCTTTCTCACACTGGGAACACAATGAGCGGGGCGAGGGAGGTATGCTCACGTGAGATACGCTCGCTTTCTGAGAGCCACGGGGGCCGGACGCACGCACACACGTTTTACATTTCTGCTAAGCTGTACACCCACCATTTTTTATGAACTCTGAATTGGGAAAGAGAAGTATTAAAACACTTTACTCCCAGTCATGTTCCCTGAATGACAGTATTAGCCATTGATACAGTAGCACCTAGCTATCTTAGCACAGCCCATTTTTAATCATCATTAGCTACATGTTGGAATTTTACAATATTTTATACAAGGCTCTATTGTTCATACTAGCTCACTTTAGGGGACTTAAAACTGGTGAATTTATAAAAAAGTTCATATGGCCACTGAATCTGATGTTTTAGCCTTCAATAGATTTCTTTTCAAAGTAGTCGCCAGGCAAATTACCACCAAGCCCACTGCTTTTTTTCCCCTTTCATGAAAGGACTATTTACAATGTTCTCAAGGCGATGGTGACAGAAGCAGAAGGCACTGTCAGCCACGCCACACTCCTGTGCGCATCTGGCTCTCAGCTCGAAGCCAGGATCTGATGCGTGAGACTGACGGGAGGGCTTCCGTGGGAAACCGCATTCAGCTGCGTAACGTTCATCTCCACAGCACCTGCAGACAAGGGACTCCTGACAAAGCCATTACACTTCTGCGCTGGGTTAGATTTCCTCTCCCCCACCCCCAACACACATTCTCACACACGCACACACGCGCAAACACACGCACACACGCACGCACACATGCACACACACACACTCATCACCCACCCACTCCAAGCTCATCAGAACAGGCCAGCCTGCGGTCAGGGACTGCGGTATGGCGGTTCCAGACGGCGAGTCCCCTTGCTGGGCACCAAATGGATTCTCCAAGCCAGATATGACTTTCAAACCATTTCCACATGCACCAAATCCACTCGGCAGCTCAGGTTTTGACTTCTCCGTCGCTCACGATTAAGTGACCTGGAGTCCCTCCAATTCGACGAGGGGGTACCAGAGATTGCGTTTTTTCCCCGCGTAACAGCTGGTAGGATTCAGCTCTCGGCCGTTCCCCTCCAACCCTCTGCAGTGTCAGCTAATGAACCAACGAGTCGAGCCAGCATGGTGCCATTGGGACCCATGAACACAGCAAGTCAATGGAAGCATTAAAAGTCAAACAGGCAGCCCCTACCTTCACTGTCACTTCCATCACTAACAGACAGAATAGCAGGGGACATTCACAGCTAGAGGACAAAGGAACAGACAACAACATAGGATGCTGCAGGTATCGTGTTTAGGTAATATATTTACTCTAATAAGCAGCAAGTATTCCATATTGTCATGATTGTATAACACCACATCCTCAACCTTCAAAATATGACAGAGGGATACTGTAGGTGCTAGTAACTTCACACTGGAAAAAACAAAAACACTTTGTCATATTGACAGTAACAAACTGGCTTCAAAAAGGAAGGGACACGACAATTTCTCAAAAATTTCCCATCTAAATATTCATGAAGTGGCACGCAGCATCGGAGGAGGCCGGGTAGCGCGTTCTGAAGTTGATGCATATTCTAGCGGTGACCTCTGTGTGTCTCCGAACGCTCACAGGCACCACGGCGACGGTTGCCACGGATGTCGGCGCGGCACTAAACGGAGCAGCCCCGGCACAACAAACAGGCGCAATTAGGCGGGGAGCGCATTAGAGGCTCGGCGGTGGCGGGACGGAAGGGGGCAGCGTCTGGGGCAGTCATTACCGCTCCCGGGCTCGGGAGGGGGCGCTTAATCGCCCCCACAAACAACCTTCCCTCCGTGGCAAAGATTTATCTGCGCCGAGACGCGCCGGTGTTGTGCTAACCGCGAGGCCCCGTGATGGATCCCTCTCGCTCGGCGGCGAGCTGCGGGGGACGGGTCGGTTACACGGCCGGGTTATTTATTGGGCCTTAGCGCGGCGGCGGGCTTCCCCTCCGCGCCGCCCCGGCGTGTCGGAGCCTCCCCTCCGTCAGGATGGAGTGTGCCCGCCAGCTGCCTCCGTGTGAGAGCTGTCCCTCCCCTCGCGCCAAAGCCGAGACGGGGGAAACGTTGTGTTCTCCAGCTGAAATGCTGATTAGAGAGGTGAGAAATCCCTCTGCCCTCAAGGTAACACTTTAAATTTGTAAGACACACTTAAAGTGATGCCTTTTTCTCCTGCCAAAGCAATGTGCTTTTTCATCGAGACATCCATTTCTCCCAGTGATTCACTCGAATAGACAACCCCCTCCTCTAACTCCCCCCACAACTCCCACTCCTAACCTCGCACACTCACAAACACGCACACACAAACACAGACGCACGCGTGAAAAACACGCATGCACACCCCACTCCCTTTCCCCTCGCTCGCTTATGTATATGGTAATTATATTAATCAGTAGAAAAGGCAGTTATTAAATCCACTAATTGGTATGTAAATAAGATCCTTCTGACACTGGCAGACCCACGATCGCTTTAATCTAAAATAAATACAAATCTGTCAGGTTTCATTTCGGCACGAGAAACAGGCAAGCCACAGCGTGTTCAGGATATTACCGCAAAGGTTGTTTCTTTTTTAAATGAGATGGTGAAAGCCGGAACGCGGCGCGGCGTTCCAGTTTAATATGGCGGCTTTCTGTGAGCCCAAGAGCAGACCACCTAAACGCTGGCTGAACCTCATTTCCATTCCCCCTGCTCTGGCTCGGTGGCTAACCACAGGGGTAGTGGACCAAGAGTGTGTGAATCTATGTCATATTTGGAGGGGTGGAGGGGTGGGGGGGGAGCAATGTAATTTTCTGCAATGTAATGTGATGAAAAAAGCAATAACGTTTTCATTCGTTCCTTACAGCAAGCGAAACAAGGTGATGGCGAGGCTGAAACAAGGTGATGGTGAAACAGCCGAGAGCTCGTGTCCGGCCTGTTCGGTTATCGGCCCGCAAACCCCAACCTCCCGACTCCAGAACCTCACCTTCTACGTTATTGTCTGTCTCGCGCAAAGCAAATCCGATTTTTTCAATTTAGAATTTCCCACGTAAACTTTTCTTTTTTTCTTAATATGTTGAAATATATTGAATCTGTCAGGGCTCAGAACCAGAAAGAGTGATAGCGCGATTTGATGAGTGATTGTGATGGCAGATATCAAGTCAAAAGCAAAATACCTGGAATTTAATAAACAGCCCTGGCAGATTTGATGTATATCCCATTAGCTATAAATGTACGATAGAGATAAAATGCATTAGGGGCTTAAATCAAAAGGTATTTATTTCAATTACAGCTGCTGCCAACCCTACCACCTGTGGTTCTTTGTTTAGTTTAGACGTTAAGCTCTTTCAAAGGCCAGATTCAGTGATATGACATTTCTCATCACAACAGGAATGAGCGGTTGCCAATCTAACACTTTTCTTTCATGTAAAACGTTGTCATCTGTTGTCATTTTGTGATAGCTAGCCCTTTTTTTCCAAGGAGAAATACAATTTGAATACAGTTATACATCCCCCGCCTATTTATTAAAGCTTGGATTAACATGACAGGGAGTTTTGTCTGGGGAGTCTTTAATATGGCTCAGAGAACAGTTCTCGGCGACAGTAATAGGCTACAGCTAATATACTTGAGTGATGCTGGTTTCTTAGCGTTATAAGGCAGAACAAAAGAGGGGTATTTGAAGCGTGAATACAAAGGTAGAATTGTAATGTATGAAGTAAAAGGAGGGGGTAAAGGGGCCACCAGAGATGTGAGGTGCATTATCACAGAGAGTATTGGGAGAGCGCTGAAACAAAGCGCAGCCGAAATGAGAGTCAGACTTGTCGGCGGAGATGAAGGATGAGGTGCGCGCGCTCTGGACATTCCGTCCATTTCCCTTTGCCGAAATTCCTTGAGGTGTCGAATTCAGGCCCCCCCCTCCATTAATTATAATAATAGGCTCTCCCGTTTCCTTTCTCTCCCCTTTGTAATAATCCTCCTGGCTGGATATTTCTGGTCTGGTTATGGCCGCATGTGGAAATTGAAGACGTCTCCGCCGCAGCGGCGTCCTCGGGTCCTCGGTCCTGCGGCACGCCGGGCCTCCAAACGAGCCGGCTGTCGGGGAGCCTGGACGAGACTAACGGGCCCCGCGTCCTGCCAGAACCCCCCCTTCCCCCTCCCTCTCCCCTCCTCAGGGTGCTGCCGTTTCACACGCTGTACCCCACTGCAGCTATCAGACAAAGTGCTGGGCTCACACAAACTGAGGGCACTGTCAACGCTAATGAAAACGTAAGAACAAGATATCAGCCCCAAAACGATCCTGCTTCTCAGGTGCCACAACCGATACGAGCCTCTTGTGCTCTTCACAGAGTTTGTCAAATTTGCGCAGATGAAAACATTGCTTTTGATTTTGGCTGATATATTAAAAGTCTATTTAGGCTCCGTGCGTCCCCTTTCCTTTCAGGCTAAGATATCTCGGTTTCTCTGTGGATTCTCGAGCATGTGCTTTCAAGCAGTCTACAGCCAAACGTTGGCGAGCGCTCCGAGACTCGGAGGGCTGTCCGTTTGAACGATCGGCGGCAATCCGGAGCGTTGGCGCAGATTAGCGGCGTGGCACCCCCAGTCGCCGCGCGTCTGGAACTCCTCTTTGAAAAGCACCTACAGAAAGATTAAAACTGAGCCGCCACCACCGGCACTCCCATCGCCTCTCCAGCCACCGCAACACTAAACCTCAGATGTTCTCAGATCTCTCCATTTCCTGTCATCATCCTCTCCTTCTCTATGCCATTGATCTATTTCATTTTTTTTTGTACCTGGGAAAGCTCTTTTTCCTCCCCGAGACTCCAGAGGACGGTGGGGAGTGGGGGGAGGGGTGGAGTCTGCCCGAAGATCAAACGCACATCTGTTGTGGAGATTCAGGGGGATCTGCGCCACTTCCCCGAACCTCTGGATCCCAATTACAGCCCCCCTTACGCTGGCCCCACGCCATGATCCATTAGCAACAGCACATACAACAGGCATGGATGAGGCCGCCACAGGGCAACAGAGTGCGGGGGCCGGCCCGTGCCGCTCTGAGCGGAGCCTGATAATGAGAGTCCTGTTCGGCTGGGGCTGAGTGCAGCTACTTCCCTCCCAGTCAAGTGTGACCAGTTCGGCTCCGGCTGCAGACCACGGCCATGCTTGAAAGGCGGCGCAATTAGTACTCATTATTAGGCCATTAAAAAAAGAAATTACCTACTAGAAGCATGAAATCCACAATAAAACTGAACCGCTGGAGCGGATGTGAGAGGAAGGTGCCCTCCCCCTCCGCCGGCGATGGCCGAAGCCAAGCTGGCACCGGGCGCCCGCCTGTGGAGAGCGCGAACGGGAGGAGGTGCCACCTCCCGTCCGAGCGGCAGCCTCCGCCTCGCTCGCGCCTTTGGCGGGGACACGCAGAAATGGCCGCCGTCTCTTTGCCAGAGCAGGTGAACGCTCTCGGGGCGCGCCGCTGGAGCAGAGCTGCACGGGTGAACAGCTGCATGCGACGGGGGGAGAGATTCACGACTGAATGGACATTTGCGGCCCGCTGTCTGCTCTGGAGCCGGACCCAGGCCTCTGGCCTTTCAGGGCTCCTGCAGGGCAGAGACGGGTGATCACACCATACGCATGCCATTCACCAGAACTGAACTGTGATGGCTTCCATTGTGCAGGCAGGGAAAAAGGCAAGGTAACACAGGCCTCATAAGATACTGTATGAGCATGTTTTTTTTCTCTGAGCATCTAGGGGCTGGCCTATGTTTCAGACTTTAGAATAACTGGGACACACGTTTCAAAAAAAGATGTGACATTTAATAATGACTGTGTTGAGAATTTCAACAGGGAAAAGGTTACAGATATGATAAAATACCAGAATGAAAGATTGACAAGCATGATGCATCAAAAACAGTGAAAAGGTGGAAGTATTGGGAAAAACTAAAAAAACTTTAGCAGGTCGATGGGACCAGATGGAATACATCCAAGGGAACTTTAGAAGAAGCATGAATAAATGATCGACAGAGATTGTTTTTCAATCCATCAAAACCAGACACATTCCAGAAATCTGGAAATAAAGCAACACAGCATAAATAAACAGAATCTAACCGATCCATGTAATTACAGCCCTGTTAGTCTAACACACATTGCATGTAAAATATTGCAGTTTATTCTTAGGGACAAGCTATACCCAGAGGAAAAAAAAAACAGCATAATACGAGATAGCATAGATTCGTGGGAGGGAGATCATGCTTAACAAATCTCCAGGATTTTTTTGGAGACTTTACAAAAAGTTTTGACACAAATCAGGCTTATATTATATATCTGGATTTTCTGAATGCCTTTGACAAAGCATGCATACTTAAACTAAAAGCTGTAGGAATTAAAGGGGTTATCTCCCAATGGATTCAAAACTGGTTTCACCATAGAACAAAAGGGAAAGTTGGATAGATTGTGTCTGAACAGGGCTGCTTTAGAAGCAGATCCCAAAGGGTCTATGTTGGAACCTCTACTTTTTCACATATATATGAATGCCTTGGATAATGACATTCTTCACAGAGCAGTTACAGTGACTGATGATATCAAACTAACAGCAAAAAGCAAACAGTTTGTGCGTTACTAAATTATTTATATAGGAAGAGTTAAACCCCCCCAAATGTATTTCAAAATGTTATGCTGTATACATTTACAATAAAAATTAAAATCGAGCAAATTAAACAGAAGCACAAAGTTAGTGAGTGCACAATGGAAAAGAAACGTAGGTGTAGAAAGTTCAACTCTTTACAATCTTTAATATGCAGAGACAGACAAAAAATTCTGTTAGCAAATTCTAAAAAAGGAATAACTGTAAAAAAAAAAAAAAAAAAAGTAGAGGAAAGAGCAACAAGACTAGTTTCAGATCTTAAATAAATGATCTTAAATTAGAAGAGGGTCACTTTGCACTCCTTTGCAGTGAAACAATAGCATTATCTAACTTAGGAGTTGCAGTGGAGCTGGACTGGATATAAATGGCCTGTTTGTCATTACAGTTTTTTATACTCCTGTATTCTTAAAACAGGAAAAACAATATTATGCCTTCTCATTATGGTCTGTACAGCTTATATATCGTACAATTGTTTTTCTTGTATAATTATGTTTAATCAAAGATCTTTCCCATCCATGGCCTTGTGGTCCATGTGGTCAAATTTAGATGAACAAGACCAAATGAATGACAGAACTGGCATGTTTTTCATAAAATGGACGGGAAAAATCAAAACATTTAAATTCCTTTTCACTACTAATTTGAAATATTTTCAGTAGCAGTAGCTTAAAGATAAGCGGAGGTATATGGAAAGACATGAATATACAGCATCAGCATGCAGGAAAGTACAAGGACAACATTAAAAGAAGGACAGGAAAGCAGAAGCAGGACAGAGAGAGTGAAAGGAAAAATCCAATTTATGGAGCGCGCTGTTTTTAAAGGCTAGGAGGTTGGGGAGAGGAGGAGAGATGCGTGGGCTCACACAGACACCAGCCGCTCGGTGAGCACAGCTGAAAAAACGGGAGGGACCCTCTCCGGGTCCCCAGGAAGCTCCGCAACTGGCCGAGGAGAGCAGGCCAGAGCTGGAGGCTGTCATGTCCACTGCAGAAGACCTTCCTGAGATACAACAGGAATCACTTCAATAACCCACAGTGACTTTCCCAAGGAGAGGACGTGTGAGAACGGCAATTAAAGCCATCAGATCACAGGCACGTACGATATCAAGGCCCCGCTGTGCTGTGAAAGGGTCTGAAAGTGTGCCCCTCCCCCTCCCGGGGGCGCCGTCACACGCTAACAGCAGGACGGGGTCCAGCGTTTCATCAGTCAGGACCGCTGTGGTCTGTGCCTGGCCTCTACACCACACCACAGGCACAAGAAGAGACAAAGAGGGGGAATAAACTGAGGAAGGAGGAAGGGCTTATCAGAGGTCATATCCTCTGTTGTTTAAGCACACGTTAAAGCTATCTCGACTCTGCGATAACGTTCCCGCTCAGGTGATGAACGCTCCAGACCATTACAGCATCTTTACTCCTAGCCCAGGCTGTAACATCCATAACACCCCTCACTGTGCAATCCACTGCCCTTACCCTGCAGCCTTAAGAACTCATATTTTATTAATGCAACCATTACACATACAAAATCACATTATACATACTGTGTATATTTGTGTACTCAGTACATCAAATAACACATACAGACAGACACACAAATAATGTTCATAAGCTGCATGCCTATGTAAAATAAGCTATCCTTTAAGACTTCATTACTAAAGAGGGACTGCAAACAATCCATACAGGATGTAGGCCATTTTATTTTCTGATGTATTAATTTGAGTGACGGCACGCTCCGGTGGTATGATGTACATCTCGATCGGTGCACACACACGCCAGTACACAGATGTGCGAGATTGAGGAGAAAGGGTTCAAGGGTGCGCGGTTGTCGGTGCGGCGCCAGCGTCGCCGTCCTCCCTCTCTCTGACGGGCTCAGTCCCGAGCCTTCAACCAACGCCTCTCTGGGCTGAGTCAGATAAGCAGGTAATTTATCATTGCGCTGAAGGCTACATACAGCGCCTTATCGGGCCTTCACAAGGATTCGGCCTCCCTGAGCAAGGTCTCTGTTTGGAAAGTGACCCGCAGCCTCCCCGCTCCAAATTACCATGACAACATTAGAATTATCCAGGCAAATGACAACAGAATGAATACATTTCAGCCATCTCCCATCCCCAGATTCCAGCCTCAATTTATGCACCTATTATTGTAAATGGAGGAAAAAAAAAACGGTAAATCCAACTTACCATGGCTTTAACAAATGGAAATGTTTCAGATTCTTTTTTTCCTCACAGCAAAAAATACAGAAGTGAAATTAGAGGCGGCAAAGGGAGGCGTGCAGTTTTTTTTTTTTTCTTGAAGTGTACAATCATAAAAAAGGAAGGTTTAATAACAATTGCGAAGATCCATTTGATTGAACCAAAGTGGAGAAGCAGCCATGCTGAATTGGTACAGGCCTACGTTTGCAGCAAGAAATGCAAATGAGGGATGTGACATTGTGAGTGTGTCATTCAGTCATTAGCGCTCTCGTAATTAAAATGCGCCAGCATTCTTTGCTTTTTTTCCACCCGTGAAGAATGAAACATTCAAAAATAAATTAGAAATGTGACAATGACAACAAGAGAAGGGAGAAAAAGACATTGAGAAACCCTCTGATGGAGTTAAAATGCAATAACGCTGCCTTTTGCCCATTCTTTCTCTACCGTCTTTTGTCAGAGCAAAAAATTTTTCTATATTAAAATGCAATATTTCCTCCCGAAACAGTGATAAGAAATGTTTAACATCCCCACCTCTTTTGTCATCAGAAAATCAAAACTGGAGAGCCTCAAAAGCCCGGCATTTATTGCAGAATTTAACCGAGTGAGACTGCTGCAGAGGACCGCCAGTACGAGAGAGAGAGAGAGAGAGAGAGAGAGAGAGAGAGAGAGAGAGAGAGAGAGAGAGAGAGAGAGAGAGAGAGAGAGAGAGAGATGGACTAGCGCTCTCCCTCTCGTTAGACTGCAATCTGCCTCAGCCTTTTATTGGCAGAATCAATCACAGGGAGCGGGACTTTCGGGACTCCGCGGGGGACTGGCGAGTGCTGACAGTGGAGGGTCCCGTCAAGGGGCCAGCCCAGCGTGCGGTCTCTACAGCCGCTCAAGCTGGGAGACTGTCCAATCACGCTGGACACGCCTCCCTCTGACCCCCCCCGCCGTGTTTATGATGTGAGTCTCACTTCTAAGTTGCCATCTCGACAGTCTGTCACTAAAGACAATACATCACAACCGCAGTAAAAATCTAATCCGGACTGTGATGGAGGCAACATGGATCCATGGTGTGTCACGTACCAAAAATGTACCTATAACTTTTTAAATAGTACTTACAGTAAAAGTGCATGCAGTGATTAATCAAAATGGGTGCACATAAGAAATGATAACCATCATTCAAGCACTTCAATGGCCATCAAGTCCCAGAGAACTTAACTGTAAACATAAGAAAAGATGACATTATAGCATAATGGTGAAGAATAGGGCTCGTAACCAGAACGTTGGTTCGATTCCCCACTGGGGCTCTGCTGCTGTACCTTTAGGCAAGGTACTTAACCCACAATTGCCTCAGTAAATATCCAGTTGTGTAAATGGTTAACATGGAAAAGCTGCAACCAATGCAAGTCTCTCAATCGGAGCATGTGCTAAATGACAATCATGTACATGTCATGGAAGACAAAAACAAGAGTTGGGAAATATTGCAGAGGGATATCCAGCCAAACAGTCCACTGTGGCCGAGACAGAGAGTCCATTTTGAGTGGCTTGGGAGTCACCCAGGATGCAGATGTGGCGGTACGGCACAGAAGCAGGCCTCCTCAACGTTCCTGAAATGAAGCTCTCTCCATCTCTCTTTCTCTCTCTCTCTGCAGCGCAGCGTGGGGAAGTCTCTGACAGCCATCCGCGCCCGACACCACCATCCCTCTGACTGAACTGCCCTCTGATCTTCACTGAATCAACACGCAGCACAACCAGACCTGTCATAATACATCACTTTCTATATCCAACGTGTGTGCTGCATTATCTGTCAGCGGAATGCACTTATTTCTGCTGCCGGGAGAGATTAATGGGATGCTTTTGTAATAATTACTGCTCTTTTAATACCTGACACCACCATCCCTTGAAATGCTCCCCCAACAAACGATTACGTGTAAACACAAATCTACAGATATTCGCGGCATCGCTGAGAACGTTCAGAATCGGAGATCAAAGCTGCGGAGGGAGAGGAGGGAGAAGGCGGGATGTATTCCACCTGTCAGGCGGCGTCAAATGGGGCCGAGGCTCAGAGGATGATGTCAATGCCTTCCTCACAGTCTAACTCCAGTCTAACCTGCTCGTGAGTATGGAGCGTAGGCTGGTGGTGGGGGCGGGAGGGAGGATGCTGGGTCATGCCCTGAATGAGGGCATCCGGGGCCAGAGAACATCATGGGCCAAACCCCCACCCCCCCCTTTTTCTTGAAGCCAGCAGCACACAGTGATCAAACTCAACCCAAATCAACCGTACATGCTCTGCATGGATCTGGCATGACAGTGAGATGCCCACTACAACTGACAACACCCATAAGATTATTATTATAGACCCCCTCCTTTCAGACAATTCACTATGTCAAATCCTTTGTATTTACAGCCAGGCTCACTTCCCCAGGTCAAACTTCAGCGTGATATTGGAGAAAACATTGACAATGATTAAATGACACGTTTATTCCTGGTGATTCTCAGTTCGGGGCACATTTACATTCACTGTGCTTAATCACACAGAGCACGATTTAATGCATAATACTGACTGATAACAGGGATCCAGTTTTAACCATAAGACTTGGTACTGAGTCATACACTGTCGTGAGGGTTTCTTTCCGTAAGCCGACTCAAACCGGTCACGATTTCAGGAAAAACTGATAAGGCATGACTCCGGATGTCTTCACTCAGTCTGAAGGAGAGGGAGAATATCCATTCGAATACGGAGACCGATACACAAGTTAAAATTGTCAGCTCGACCTCTGGCTGGGAAATCAAGACCGCTATATGCTTCCTGTAAGCCAGTGAGGTTAAGGACTTCAGTTTCCTACCAAACTAAGGCAAATCCACAGACTTGCACATTGTCTGTTTCTATTATTCCACCAGCAGCTCCTTTTATTTCCAGCTATTCCTCGCAAAATTTCCTATTTTGAATGTATAGCCTGCGCCCAGGAGAGAAGCAGCTTTGAACCATCAAAGCCTCAACAGGTATGCCATCTGCATTAACGTGCTCATTAAGCCGCCCTTTTACAAACAAAGCGCGCTTTACCCTTTTGAAAGTAGACCGTGTTCAAAAGATTCCCTGGGATTTCCGAAAGCACTGACTACTAAGCCCACGAACGGGAAGAGAGGCTGAAATATATCTCCACCACCGCGCCCCTGCTACTGCTGCTATCAGTAACTCTGATCTCGGCGATAAATCTCAATGGGAATTTTTCAGCCCAGATACACCAGGTGGGGGAAAAAAAAATTAAGGAGGGCTGGAGAGACAGAAAGGGGGGGAGGGACGTGTCTCTGTCCTCTCCGCGTCTCTGTGTACATGACTGCAGTGTGTCTGTGTGCGATGGGACGTGTATATCGACCCCGAGCCAATATGAACAAAGCTGCCGCCAGATCCAATAACAAACATGTCGGCGCCGCCCGTTATTTTATTACGGGTTTTTATTTAGAAAGTGTTTTGCCGGAGTGTACAGGAGCTTTTAATAACCCCCTCAGAAAATCGCATAGAAGTGTGTGCTTAATAGCTGAGTGTCAACACGGGCCGTTTACCGCTCTGTTTGAGGAGAAATGACTGCAGGCGCTGGCGTTTGGGCGCGGGCGCGGGCGCGGGCGCGGGCGGGCCGGGGAGGAGGAGGGCCCTGCGGACGCGCTGCCGTCCGGCCATTTTTCAAGCGCGTGTACGCACCGCGGTCCTGATCAATATTTCACAAGAACCGGGACCCGATCAGCTGGGCAGCCAGCATTTTTGGATTCTTATGCTTAATGTACAGTATGTTCCAGTGCTGCCACAACGCAGTGCGGGACAGGGAAGAAAGTGCACCTGGCAAAGACGCAATTCACGTATATTTTTAGGCACCAAGAGCCTGGTTTTAGCAGGGCGTGTCTTGAACGATGCTTTGCCGTGTTATCTCCGCATCTCTAGGACAGCGCGGCGCTGGTCCTGGGATTCTGGCCGCCGATACCTCGGTGAGGAGCTCTCGCGATCCCCCGCGCCAGGCGCGATAGGTCCGCCGCCCCCCTCGGCGGTCGGCGGACGGCGGTCGACGGACGGCGTTCGGCGCGCCTGTTGCCCGCGCCTCCGAACACATATGGCGCGAGCGCTGCAGCAAAAAGAGCGCAACATGTATCAACAGGCCCCCCGCTGAATTGTGCTTTGAAAGACTGCATTTGGCAGTTAAGCCTGATACCATTTGGCAGGCGATAAAGCATTCCCCGAATCATCTGTTGATCGTTTAATTACAATATGTTTCTTTTAAACACCCTGAAAGACCTCGCTATGACATCTAAAGTGATAGCCAGCTGGGCAGTCGAATCACACCTCTGCTTTTGCGGTGTTTGTGTAAAGAGGACGCAGGCTGCCGGCACAGGAAGAGTGGTATCCATCTGTGCGGTCTGACTCTCGCTCTGCAAACAACTCCTCAGTCCCTTCACCGAGGCCCACCCTGATAACAAGTGCACTTTCTGCACAGTGCAATCCAACATGATTCCAGCTCCACTAAACAAATGTTTGTGCCCATAAAACCAAATATCACTGATTATCAAAAGCTCTCCTGGAAGCTCAACTCAGCCAAGCTTAACTGATAATTTAAGACTGGAGGGAAAGCCAGCAAATGTTAATCTATAAATTAAATCCGTGAGAATTTTGATGACATTCAAACAGTGTAAAGCATGCCATAAAAGAAGAGAGATTTAAATCCAAAGAGAAGCCATTTCAGCTAATCATGTCTCAAGTATGCTATAAACATGAATAAATTTGACAGGAGAAATCTTTGAAAAAATTTCTGGATACTCTTTCGTGGAGAAATGCTTGTTGATTTCAGACAGAGCAGCTATGTTTAAAAAAGCACTAATGAAAAGAGCAGATGAGAAACGCCTCAACTGAGGGCTGCAGGAAAAAAGCAACCTCGATCTTCGATAACAGTCTCCCAACTCTGAGCCTTGATTCAGTGTTTAACAACTCCAGGTGTTCTACATAACAGCTTTTACTTCACTTTTGAGCTCATTATCTGACACAAACTCAAGGGAGCCCAATCATAAGAGCTAAACCAATCACAGCCGGCCAATCACAATAATTGTTTTATTTTTGTAACACAAAACAATGAGCAGGCAATCACAGTGCTTGTGTAGAATTACAGGACCAGGGATAAACCGCTGAATCCCGCATGTCAGTCACAGCATATACTGTAATCACCAACCTCCCCCAACTAGAAAAGGTATAATGGCTGGTGCAGTATGAAGTGTGATCACAGTTTTCTCAGGAAAATAAGCTATATGATCCAAATCGAACACCTTAATGGCTTTTATAGATCAACACCATGGATTTTTTCCCCCTCTGTCTCCATGTGCGCCTGGCCTTAATTCAATTCAGCTCAATTAAATATACTGGAGAGGCACGGCGTTCGCACTAAACACCATCACTCACAGGCTGAGGCCGGGGTCCTCATCCATGCAAACAGTGCTTTCTCACGCAGATTACAATAAAAGCCATTAGCCATTCTCCTCAGATGTATATTTCAGTCAATATATCATCAGATGTGTTTCCCCCACACTTTTCAATATAAAGCCAGCTTTTCAAGGTGACTTCACGCAATGCGTGCTGCATGCCGTCTCATATTCCTGCCGGACACTGTGGAAAACCTGTTTGTATAATGTACTGTGCAGTTCAATATCTCGCCTTCACCGGGCATCTAGATTCCAGTCATTGGTGGATCCAGAACCCAGTCGCAGTGAATGAGCCCCCTTACACTCAGTGCCTGAATAGGTCAAAGCCTTTTCAGTGTAAGTGAGAGAGAGAACCAATCACTGGTGAAGACCACCAAGAGAAGAGACAGGGACTACTTCCCTTATCCCTTCAGCTGGCAGGACTGCAACCCCCCCGGCATCACACCCCCATCCTCCATCCCCGTACCCACCAAAGAGAAATAAAAAGCATCTTTCATTCAGTCTGTAAAGAGGCTACAGGGCCACTGGAATGGGATGTGGCTGAACAGGGCAGAATGGTACTTAACTGGGGATAAAAGGCTCATGTGGCGTTTTATACGACAGCTGAGGGAGTTGAGGGAAATGTTTCTGGGGCAATTCTTCCGGAGTGTGTGAAATCACATGATCCATTTATGCACGTGCCAAAGTGCTGTTGTACAGCAAAGGTTCTCAGTCCTTTGTTTTTTTTTTTTTTTTGAGACTTTCCGTGCATTATCTAACGCTGATTTGGAAAACCAAAGTGCGTGTGTGTGTGTGTGTGTGTGTGTGTGTGTGTGTGTGTGTGGGGGGGGGGGGGTGGGCTGTGTGTCTACTGAGTCACACATCCCCTTCCGCCCAGTCTGAACATCGTCCGGCGCGGTGCCGCCTCGTGGCATCATGGGAAGGCTGCCACACTGTCGGTGGGTGTGGGCAACGGCCACAAAGAGCCAAGGTCAACACAGGCCCACCACAGCAACATACCACAGGGGCAGGCAAGGGGGAGTGCAGCTCCCAAAATCACAAGCTCCGGGTGGTTTTGTCCTTTATGTCCGCTGCACACATACTTCCAAACGTTAATCACACAGGGGCCTGCGGTTTGCTGTCGTCTCCCCGGTGCACGGAACGGGGCCTACGGCAAGGGTGCCGACGGTCCCCGCTGCCCACAGGAAATGACCATTTTCAACCGCTTCCTTCGTCTGTGCCGTTTTGGTGAAGCCTAAGAGCTGACGTCTGCCTGCACAGTGACCTGCTCCTCATGCGCTGAGGACTAAGAGGAGCTAGACTGTGTCCCTGGCAAGCGAAACTCATCTGCTCCACTGTCCACACCCTCACAGAGCCACAATAACACACTCTCAGGACAGGATGGACAAAGCTCCTGACCAAATTCAAAACGACTGCATACTTCAGACAGCAAATGAATAAGGCCATCCACAACAACGGGGGCGTTTTTTGTCTTTGGAAGACACAGGTCCAAAATTCCCCAGTTTTCTATCATCTTTTTTCCATCATTCCATTTCCTCGCACACTTGGTGAAGGGCACTTGCGGTAGCCTATCATTTTACCTGATGGAAACAAAACAACTGAAAAACAAACAACAACCCCCGGCCTTTCCCTTGTCTACAGCAGGCAGGTGAACTCCAAGCTGCTGTTTCACATGAAGGTAACAACTGTTTGTTCATTATTCCAAATGGCACTTACAGTGCTTCCGCGAACCGCAGCTCTGACCAAATGTGCCGCATAAGAGAAATGGCAAATAGACGGGCTATAGTAAACAAGTTGCTCAAAGCAACAAGAATCGTGAATTAAATAATGCATCCCCACGGATCTCTTAATGGATTGAAAGCTTCCTCGTCATTTGAAAAGAAAGCATGTGCTAACCAGCCTGTGAGGTATAAACAGAATGGGTGAGCGGCGGAGTATATCCCCCAGTTGAAAAGAACGACAATTTCAATGCCAGTTTCCACCTTTGTCTTTGGCAAATTTATTTATTAATGAACACGGACGCTTTTTTTTGTCCTCGCTGATTGCAGATTTCACAGAAGTGTAAATGATCTACTTTGACGCGTACTGAAAGGATCTTTGATCTGATATTCTGCGAGCAAGGCCCAAAACAAAAGAACGGGCTCTCAGGCTTACCCGGCCACGCCTGCCCAACGTGGTCGTTCTGCCCCCTTCCCCGGTTCTGGCTTTGAACCTGCTTCCCTCTGCCCGCATGTCCATTCCTCCACCTGGAAAGCCCTGCTTGTTCTCAAGAGCAGGAAAAACAAAAACGCTGCTCGTCCTGGGGAAAGGCACTGAAAGCGTTCACTGTGCACGCATCGAAATGCAACAGGAAACCTTTTAAAGTCACAGAGCACCGTGCCTGCCAATGGCATTCAAACAAACAGAAAACCTCCATTTTTGTTTTTTTTTTTTTTGCATAGTGTATCATTTACACAGAAAAGCGCAGAGAAACTTGAGAACGATAATATCGCACAACACCTGACACAAACAGTGATAAAAATTCATATAAAAAGAAAGAAAGAAAAAAAAAAAGAGCTTCTCTTTTAACTCAAATCTCCACAACCTGAACTGCGGCCTCTGTCACCTAGCCCTTGGAGAGCACTTCAACATCCACTTGAGTGGGGGAGGGGGGAGGAGGATGAAAAAGAAAAACAAAAACAGGAAAGAAAAGCGGGGTTTACCGCCTCTACCCCGACGCCTGGAGCGTGTCGCGCCGCACTCTGAAGCCGCTTACGAAGTTAGCGACCCTCGACCGCTCAGCCGCCTTTTATTATTTGCTGCTGAATGTAATGGAAAAAATTGACTGTGTTTGCAGGGCGCAATAGGGCATGACTCAGTTTACACTAAAATAATGGCCACACGGTGATTGATTCTTAATCTCCATTACTGGGCACGATCTGAGGGGGGGAATATAATTGACTTTCTCTCTGAGGTAAGAGCATTAGGTGGTAAATACTCCGTGCTCGCGCTGTGCGGCTGCCCCTGTAGCCACGCCGCACCGGCATATCCCGGCGATTAGGCCTTTTAAAAAAAGAGGAGCGATCTGGTGATAAAAATCAGTTAGCCAGCTCCTCAACGGATGCAATACATGTGGGTGAGCGGGCCAGATTAGCCGAGGCTCAGGACCCACAGAGGCGGGCGCGGGGCTCAAAAACTCTCTGGTTCGAAACTTAACAGCCTGGGTCACACAACAGGACTGCAACTGAAATGTACATCAACTTTTAAGAGCGGTATTACTGCTTCAGAGTTTTTTTTTCCCCCCGCTGTAGCCGCTGTCTTTTGTTCTGAGAAAGTGACCAATCGTGTTGATAGGGAAAACCCGGAAGATTTGGATTGGCTGCTGAAAAATTAATTGCGCAGGGAAAACACTGCACCGCGTCTATTAAACGCACCTCAGCCAGGGCTTTTGGATGAGTCAACCTTGCCCTACGACCGCACAGGGTATCTTTAATCCAGAACAGTGAGGGGGAGAGACAGTGTAGGTGTAGGTTGGTCCGCGGTGAGCCAAAAGTGCGAGACTCGCCGCAATCCATTTTCACAGCTCTGCGAGGAGAGCGGTGGGCCTTGTGCCGAGCGGCGCTTCTCCGGGCTTTATGGCGCGGCGCGAAAAGAGGCAGCTTGATTGGACGCCGCCGGCGATCAATCAGGGCCGAGCGCTCTTCGCCGGAGCAGCGGGCGGCAAGGGGGACGCCGGGGCCGAAACAGGGGCCTGCGCTCACGCACGCCGCGGCACATCGGCTACAACAAAATAGAGGGCGTTTCCGGCCAGACGACCCGCAGGCCAGTGGACGGGGGTAATATTTCAATTAAACGGAGGGTGTTGTCAAAGCCGGAGCGCACGCATGTCATCCGCACAGACAAGGGCGGGGGCGCGTGCGAATCGGAGGGCCGGGAGCAGGGAGCCGGGGAGCCGCAGGGCCTCCTCGGGCGCCCGTGCTAAATTAATTAGGAGAGAAACAGGAAAACGTGTCTGAGATCGGAGATCACGCTGAGAAAAATACCTTTTCCCGCTGCGATCGGTGGCCTTTATTGATCGCTGCTAAATGCTCCAGCTGGCACTCCATGAAATATTCATATTTCAATTTTGACAGCTTTTTTTTTTTTTTTTTTTGGGAAATTCTAAATATTTCAGTTCAATAATGGCGCGTTGAAAACCCAACAACAAACCAACAGGCGACATAAATAAACAAGAATTATGCCTCTCTCCGCACCCCCTTCCCCCGCTCCCCTACCCCCAGCCTGCTGCTGGGACACAAATATATAAATAAATAAATAAAATAGACTAATGGCCGTTCTGTCGGTGAGTGAGAAATCCTAGCACCAGAGAGAGGCAGAGCCCTCATTTCCCTGGCCAAAGGGCTGTTCCACGGAAGGCGGGTGTGCGTGCAGATGCAGGCCTTTGCCCAGATGGGCCGCCTCAAGGCATGCTGGGTAGGCTCCAGGCTGCTGTGGGGGAGAGAGAGAGAGCAATAGAGATGGGCTGGAGAGATGGACCTCCACCCAAAGAAGGGCCAGAATCAGCTCGCGATCCAAGGAGTTACGCGCTACACGCCACGTGGTTGCAGACTCCAAACCCGCTCATCATCAAATCAGGCAAGTTCATCGGTGTGGGGCCTGCAGCCGCTTGGCTCTCCACTGCCTATCCTACCACATCATGGTCAATCCGATAATAGTACGGCAGCGAGGCAATAAATATTAGGATAAACCATGCAATTAAAGCTTGGGATATTAGTATTTGCATAACATGGCAATTATATTTCACAATTTGTATCAACCTTGGTAATCACTTGTCTCCAGCAGTTTAATTACAGCCCTGTGATGACTACTTAATGCGATTAGATATTATACCTTATTGTTGCTCATGGCATATTGCGGAAAATATTTTAAGGATTGTTTTTTCATTAGGTGGTGTGTGGCTGCGAGTGGCACTTCAGAAACCCTGCGCACAGCAAGGTCTTCCTTAAGACTTCATTTTACAAATGAAATAATACAGAAAAACCCGCGCGCATTAGCATACCGAGGCGCGTCGAGTGCGGCTTTTATTTAGCATAATTGCAATAAAAAAAGTGTTTTGCCCCGACTGATTGAATTCGGTCTAACCAAGCGATCGCGGCACAAACAACGCCGTCAGCTGTCAAAGCGACTTGAGGTCTATTTTCGATTTTTCTTCGTTTTTTTTTGCTTTTACCCGCGCGCTCCGCAGACATCCCAACCTGCGCATGATGAAAATAATTACGGGGTGTGCGTTACCTGTGGGTTTCTCCTCTCCTCCCCGCCTGCTCACCCCGCCGCTCCTGTCACTCAGAATCAGCGGCTCCGCTGCGGCCCGGCGCGCCCCTCCGTCTCATTCATCAGGGCCCGTGAGCTCCCGGCTCCAGTCAATCTCTCCCCGCGCCTCCCGCTAATGACATTGAAAACGGGCAGCGCGACTCGCCAGGGCTGTCAGGTGCTGGCGGATTCTGGGGGGGGGGCTGGGGGTTTGTTGTTTCCCTCTCTTTCTCTCGACAAAAGTCGAGAAACGACAACGAGAAATGACAACGGCGGAATTAAGAAAATAAAAAAACGTCGAAAAGCCTGGTGTTTTAAGGTCTTAAGGGGAAGGGACTGTATATAGCCAGTGATTATGAGAAGTGAGGAAAAAGAAAGGGATGAGTTGGCCAGGAGGAAAAAAAAAAATAAAAAACATGATTCGGGTATATTTGAGGCTTTTATTTTTTGTGTTCCCAAACCCCTCCCGGCACCTTTGGGGGAGGTGGGGGTCCCGGTGCCGATGGGACCCCTGGCCCCGCTGACGGCCGCCCCTCCCCGGGCGGCCCGGGAGGAGCCGGCGCGGGAAAGGTCGCCCAGCAGTGGGCCTTTTGTATGCTAATGCGACCTCAGGCCACCGCGGGAGTCCGGCTGCATTGTTGCCACAGGCAGCGGGGATTCAAACGCGCTCGCCGCTTTTTTAAACTCCGCCAGACGGATATGAGAAATGTCAGGAACAGATCCCGCCTGTATAATTCGCAACATGCACCCACCGCCTCCCCTCCCGCCACCACCATTTCACTTAAGTCTATTTATCTATCCGCTAATAAAGTCAATTATAAATGGATGCCACAATGAATAATGCATTGGATGCTCTTTGAAGGATTTTTTGGACAGGAAAGAGTGCGGAGGAGAAAGAGAAAGAGAGGCGTTGGGAGGGAGGGCTTGGAGAGTCGCACGCAGAGAGAGGAAGAACATTAACTGTGCCTTTCTCCAACATCTGCTTCCTTCTGCGGTGAAGCAATCTAGTTAGCTGCTTACATCAAATGAATTATTGTACTTTCGCCACCGCTTCTCCGTGCTGTGCTTTTCAGCGGCTTGTTCTGGTAATCCCGCCGTAAAAACAATATATGATTGATGGGCTCATTGACTGATTGACTTCGAGTGTGTGTACCGTGCACCGGGCAGTCTTCCCACTAATCAGCCGGCCTGCGCCAGGCCGCGTCTCCACTCGGAGGCGGCCCCGAGATCCCGCGGCCTTCTGGGGAGTCACCTTCCCCCCTCATTAAGCCCTCCGCTCACACAGAGAGGCCAGGATGTGCTTTCCCCCCGTACTGTAACATTTATCGGTGCTCCTTCGAACTTCCTGGCAGACGGCCACGGCCAGACGTGACTTTGGATCCCACTCGCACCCCCCCACCCCCCCACCTCCCATCAGCCCAGTAAACGGTTTCTAAGTGTTGATCCACTCGAGCCACGACTGGGTAATCTGATCGTAAATCTCGTTTTTATCACTGTCACTTTTCATAAAAGAGAAAATAAACCATTTCTTCTCTGATAGATTGCCGGCAGACTACACTCAATCCAAGTACAGTAGCTGCTGAAGGATTCTGCAGGGTTTATTAGTTCTACTATGAGGGTGGAAAGCCACAATTTCCACCACCCTCCCGGCCCCCAGCCCCTTCCTCTCCCCCTACTGTGAGTACAGTAAGTTTGTGGTTTGGGCTAACGTTTGCAAATAGTGGCCGTCCGGTGGCACGCAGGACAAAAAAAAAGCAGCTTGCACTTCGCAGATGATGACAGCCGCTTCCTAAAAGTCCCTCTGCTACCAAGCTCTCCAACTCTCTAAGTCACACTGGAACTTTTACTCTGTGCCAACCCCATACAGGCTAGCGCCCATATGTCAGACAGTTGTAATGGAACCCCAAGCTGAGTGTGACAGCGCTACACTAAAGCCGGCCATCTGAAAAGGAAGCGAGGTGTCCGTCTGTAGGTGCAAGCGTGTTCGCGTCAAGTTAATACATGGCCGTCGGAAACCTCGCCGCGTGGTTTCTGCGGAGATTGAGGAGGGTGCGCTCGTTCGGCAGCATCTCCGAGGGGAAAACTGATAGGGCCGCCCGCCCCCTGTCCCCGTTGAGAGAGCTCTAGGGGCAACAGTCCACTGAGAGAGCTTTCCAGATGGCCAGCAAGGAGGCAAATGTGCCATCTAATGGAGCCGGCTGCTCGCACCAAAGGCAGTGGCCATTAATAAAAGCAGCAATAAGGAGACACCGCTGTGCCTTTATCGCATTAAAAAAAGGACACAGCTCCTTTATTTCTCTGATGCTCCTGCACTTTATTAAAACTCCTGCAGGTTTGATTCTGACTTGTTTTTTTTCCCCTCTACACCCCCAAATCCGGCCCGACTCAGAAGCATTTGAAGTAAATACTTCACAACTCCGCCAGCTGCACGCAGTCGGGCCCTTCCATGGCGTTCTCACGATCAGGCCAATTATGGCCCGTCACTATGGTTACCCGTCCCGGCCCCTCGGCTCGCCGCGGTTCTGGGGGGAGGTCTTGTGCAGAGATTAAAAGGAGGAAATCTGTTCCGGCGTCGGTCGCACCGCCGGCCGATCCGGAGGGACCAGCGAGCGGCGCTATGGACTGCGCACAGCGCACTGGATCACAAAAACTTCCCACATCAAAGCCGAAGTCTGGATTAAATTGTTTTTCTCTCTACCATCTTCACCCCCCATACTTTCCATAGTGAGCGACATTCTCCACAATTACACTGCAATCAACGAGCATAAAAAGCTTCCTTATTTTTGTTTTTAAACCTAAGCGTGTTTATTTTGTAAGTCAGTTGCCGGTGGCCAAAACTCCAGCGCAGAATGGCGCCCGGCTCTTGCTGGCTAAACCCAGTTCAGGTTTCCACCTTGCTGCTCAGCATTACCGAGCCGGACCTGACCTGACAACTCGAACAGTGGGGGGCAGAAACCACACCAATTACCTTCAGCGCCGCAGAATTCTCCACTGTTCCTCGGCACAGCGTGTGAACACAGGCCGTACGTGCCGGGCTCCGGCCGAGAGCAAAAACAACAAGCCGGGGCACCGACACTAACAAGTCCAAGCAGCTCCAAATTACTTTTAGCAACTCTTACCATTGGCACGGCGCGGCCTCCGCCAACTTTCCCTTAACCTTCTGCGGCCCAGGCGCCATCCTGACAACAAAAACAATCCAAAGCTTCACTACTAAACACCGGGGCTGTAGAGGCACGGTTCATGGGATTAACTGTTATTGTTACTGAGCGATTACCTAAATCTGAGCTTTTACAGATAGGTAGACAGGGGGGTAGCCGAGAACATGTCGCTGTAAAGGTTATTAATAAGATATCCTTCATGTACTATTTACTCATAATTCCCTCCATTTTCTTAAACACACGGTTGCTTCATCTTCACATTCTAAAGCTGCAATCATCTAGTGCATTTTGCTCCTCTATCTGCTGCATTACCTATTGTGCATCCGAGGCCAGGTATCTGCCTAGTTTGTTTTGTTTGATTATGGCGGCCCACTGAGGCAGCGCCATTTCACATTGAACTCGTCGAAAGAATACTGAGAGAGCAACGAGACGGGGAACCTCGAAGAGAAGCACCACTTTAAACAAGAGAGGGGCCAGGAGCCGGCGGGGCCTGTATCGGCTGCTAAAAAGGCCGGGGCTTCACCCACACGCGGCACGGCGCTAAGCGTTTCCGCCACGGCTCTCCCCCGTTCAACCGCTTCCTAAGCGCATGAATACATAAACAAAGGCCGCCCGGCGGAAATCAATTAATCCCTCGCAGCCATGGCAGCCAGTGGGGGAAGAAGCGCCCAGCTGTTCAGGATGTGGTGGCGCTGGGCCGGGGAGCGGGGCACCGGGCCGGGGGGCTGCCCGTCGTGTCGAGGCTGGCACCGGGAGGTGGGGGGGGGGGCGGGGGAGTGCTGTTATTCCTGGCTCCGCTGGCGCTTCCACGCGCTCTCCCCACCTGGCCGCGTGAGGCTTTTAGAAAAGACTCTGCGGCTACTTCCAGCAAAATATCACCGATATTCCCCCCTCCCCCTCTTCAGTCCGCTAGAAATAAGCAGCCCTTTTTCAGCTCGCTCCCTGTGCATGAAATATTACCCACGCTGACGTTCATAAGAGCTAAATGAAAATCGAAACTCTCAAACAAACTTTGTTTCAATGGACTGAGCACAAACTCCTTACACAACAAAGAGAGGTCTGAGCTCTCCAATTCACAAGAGCGGTCTGCCTTTCACATATCAATTGCAGCGAGAATGACTCAAGGTTTGCTTTCTTGGGCAGATGCACCGGTTTCGAATTTTGACAGACAAAGGACATCTTTGCAGGAGAAACCTGAAATGCCGCTGCTAAATAATGCCCTCTTAAATACCACTCCACAGGGCTCCGGTTTGCCTGCCATGCCAAATTGTGTCCCTCTTCCTGATGCACTGTAGTTCAACAGCAAGTCATTGCAGGAAGAGACATTCCCCAGCAACCTGCTACAGAAAGCACGGGGGACTGGTGACTGAGCACATGCAGTTAGCGCTTCGCACTGTAAGGCCCGATCCTCATCCAGCCTGGGAGGGTGAAAAAATAAAACACAGACACGCTCGGCAGACAGACGTAGCAAAGAGACGTCCGTAAATCAAACGTATGCGGGGTCAGGTCGAGAGAAGCACAAATCTGCAGCGGCTTTCCCCCGTCCTAATCCGGTTAGGAATGGGGCTGCGCATTCCTCCAGGAGGAATAACACACCGGCCCCAGCGTTTAACTCATTTCTCACACAGTCGCTCTGAGCCACTGCTTCTGAGCCATTCATCAAACAATCTGAGCACTTCACATGAACACTTCACACACACACACACACACACACACACACACACACACACACACACACACACACACCTATACATCCCTACATACATACAATACATATACACATACACTCACACTCACACACACACACCTATACATACCTACATACATACAATACACACACACACACACACGCACGCAATCTGTACATACACACAGCTTGGTGTGTTAACAGTGAATAGTGCAATAGTTAGTGTGGAACAGGTGAGTGACTGGTAAGGTAATCCACTGGGCAGAGCTGTCGGTGAGGGGGACCTGGTGGCGCAGTCCACTTGACCAGCGGCTGGCCCTTGCAGCCCGGAGGCGGCAGGTTTGAATGCAGGCTGTGCCACATGTCTCCCATGACACAGGGCAAGGCCAGAGAAGCGCATCCAGAGGCATCGGAGCGTCGTCCCGGGCCCTGCTGTCTGTGCCCCGTCATCTCCGGGGGGGAGGTACACGCAAAAACGGGCCCGCTGTGCAGCAACCCGTCTCGCAGGCACGGGTCAATCACATTCATCTCTGCCACAGTGGGGCAAAAATATGAATGTAAACGCGGCGGATGTGAATTTATGAATAGCTGAGCGGGTGCTTGCTATTCAACCTCCGTGTACGCTGTGTACCTGACACGATCCCCTTCCCCGGCTCCCTGTCTGCGGGGCGCAGTGTAGCGACACCGCCTGACCTCGGGCGGGGCGGCCGAATCCTGAGCGATTTCCGAGCCAGAGCGCCGGGACACGCCAACGAGGGCTCTGAGCGGCAGACACCAGCGGCGGCAGCAAACCTGCCGCATGTCTGTCTCTGTCTCCACACACCCCCCCCCCCCGTCTCCCCAGTCCCCAAGCACACCCCCAGCTCGGCCTCCGGTACGCTCAGATGGCAGACGGCAGGGTGCCCCCCCGCCGCCGCCCCCGGCCCTCGGGTCATTAAGAGCTGCCCCGCGGCTACATCGGCACAGCACCGCGACCCAGGCGCCCGCCTGAGTGACTGACTGGAGCAGGAAGAGTGACATCACCGCTCGGCGGTGCGTCGCCTGGTGACCTTCTCCGAACAGATGGCGGGGCGACCACGACTGTGGGGGGGCGCGCCTCTCACCTTGGGGACCGGGCGCAGCGCTCTCTGCCCCGGGACATGGCCGTCCCAGCGGAGAAGGGTTAAAAACGGAACCGTCGCAATGCCGGAACAGAGGGGGGCGGCGAGGGGGGGGGAGCCCACGAGAGACCAGGCAAAGAGCGCAGGCAGCACTTGTAAACACAAATGCTGATATTTAAAAAGCTGTTGAATCTAAATGGGAAACTGGTCTTGGCAGGAATTCCAAGACTGCTGCAGGGGTTTCAATTTTGTGGTAATAGGAAGATGGCGGAAGATAAGCTATCGGACTGACCTGTTTCACGGCACCATTTCCGCACGAAACCTACAGAAATATGCTGCGCTCCAGAGTTTCCTCAAGTTTACAGAAAAAGCACAACATGCCCAAATGCCTCTCTATATATTTTTATGTACATGCTCTCTGACATTACACTGCAATTACCCCAGCCCCATTCCAGCAAGCATGGTGAGGGCCGTATAAGAGCTCTTATGACGGTTTACGAGAGCAAATAAATAAACACAACAACCAATAAAATAAAAGACCCATGTCTGCGAGCTTTAAAACAGCGTTCAATACTTTTTGGCAGGTGGGACTACCCCATTAAATTCTTCACAGTGGTGCAGAGGGTAAAGTGTAAGGCATAATCAAATATTTTTAAATCGCGTTAGTCATACCGGGGCAGGGTGTACTAAAGGTCTGAAATTTAAGTCCAACACTGTTTGAGATTAAACATTCCAATGAATTATCAGTGTCGCTCACGTCTTTCAAGTCTCATTGTTTAAGAGCTAGAATTAGAGAGAAAAGAAGAAGCAGAAGTCCTGCTTCTGCTGCTGCCCTCAGCAAAGGGGCGATACTGCCAGCTCCGGGCTCCTGCAGCAAGGAAGTTTCCATGAAACAAAAGACCAAAGTGACAATCTTCCACAAAACACCAGGTGTTAGGAAAATTACAAGCATTCGCGTCAGCACCACCCCAGAGAACACTGAGGTAAGTCTACCCTCGTCTGGCCAATCAAGAGCTTTAGGCACTGAACCCATAAAAAGGGTCTGCAGAGCACTCTATACTCTAAAAACACAATGTTATATTAGCCCTGTAAGTTGCTCTGGATAAGAGTGTCTAATAAATGAATAAATAATAAAGGAACCCTTTTCAAAGTTAACATACCCTGTACATTGTGGCCAACTCTTAAGCAATGTAATTCAATCCACTGTATTACAGAGTTGAGGCCTGGGATCTACAAAGAAATCAGCTGGAAATTTGTCCCGGAAGTCTCCGGGACAAGTCAAACATCTGAGGCAGTGAAAACTCTAGGCCTAAGCTCTAAAAAGTGACTTCTGTGTCAGATGGTGCTACAGTTGAGTAATCTCCTCACACGTAAAAAAAAGTTAGGACCAGCAGCACTAACAAGCCCCAAATCAGAGGGAAACAAATTATGAAACACTGAAAGCTCTGACTTGAAACAAACAAAAAAAGGCACCAGGCTTTAAAAAGAGACCACACATTCGCACAGCGTTCCTTCACTGTCAGAGATTTAAGAAGAGAGAGGTCCCGACCGAGCGCAGGTTCAGTGACCACAGCCTGGCCTTTGAGAAAGTTGGCTATAAACAGCTACGCCTCCCAAGAGAAGATTAGCTACGCAGAGTAGGATGAAAGAGAAAGAGGGAGAGAGGGAGGGAATGTGACAGAGATGGAAAAAAGTAAGAGTGAGGAGGACGGAGTGGGGGAGAGAAAGAGCACAGGAGAGGGAGAGAGTCAGAGAGAGTGTGAGAAAGAGTCAGGAAGAGTGGGAGAGAAAAGTGAGAGGGAGGGAGAGTGAAAAAGAGCAATGAGAGAGGGCGAGAGTGTGAAAGAAAAGAGAATTACACAGAGAGAGAAAAAGAGGGGTGAGGGAGGAATACAGAGGACAGAAAGTGAAGGATAGAAGGAGAGAGGAAGGGAGAGAGAAAAAGACAGAGAAAGAGAAGACCTGCAGTAAGGAAGCCTGCTAACTGCTGCCCAGCAGAGGGCACGTCGAAATGTGCGCCAAAATTTATTCAGCTGGACACAAAGGACTTTTACCATACAAAGAAAGCCATCACAGAATTTTAATTAGCCACTTGAAGAATGAAAGATTATGTTCCCAGTTGTCCTTGCATTTTTAAAGATATAAAAAAAGAACTTTGAACAGTTTTCACAGGCATGCTGCCAAACCATACTCCCCCCCACCACCACCTCTGCGTCGGCTCTTTTCATGGAGTCTCGAGTGCGCCTCTCTTCCACAGCCCTCCCCACCAGCTTTCTTAATTAATCTTCAGGACTCATTTACTGTACGTATATGTGTGTGTTATTTCAATGGCCTGACAGCAGTGAGTAAGTGGGTGCTCGGAACAGGCCTCCGACACAGGCGAGGGGAAGCTACTTTTGTCTCAACTGTTGTCTGAATCCTCTTGTTTTCTGACAGTCAAAACCCATCTGTTGCTGGAAGTGACACTTCCAGGCCTCTGCCAAACAACACAATTCGCACGATGTTCGGTGTTCACGAGAGCTTATGTGGCTATTGTGACCAACTTTACCTCCGCCCTGCGCTTTCCTTGAGACTCATCAGTTTCCGTAAAGTCTATACAGCGTATCATTTTCGCTTACAATAACATGCTGTGGGCTCCGCCAGCGCATAAACAAAGCGCTGAAAAGGACGAGACAATAACTCAGCATGGTGATGCTGTTTAAACGGCATACCAGCTAAAATCCCTCAGATTTATCTGCCTTTCCACCAATCAGGAAGTCTCTGTTGGTCCCTCCCTAGCAACGCTCTCCTTAACTGGCTTCTTAAGGGACCTCATTTGGGATAGGAATTAAGCTTCTCTGCTACTCTCGTTCAGCTTTGTGTGGGTAAAAATTTCAAAACTTTTCCACCAGCATCAAGCCTGCGCCTTCCAGCTGAGGGTGGCGGTGTAGCGTAGCAGTAAGGAGCAGGGCTTGTAACCAGAAAGTTACCCGTTTGATTCCCCACTGGGGCACTGCTGCTGTACCCTCTGGTCAGGTGCTTAACTCAGAAATATCCAGGGGTATAAATGGATAACATGTAAAGTTGTAACCTCTGTAAGTCGCTCTGGATAAGGGCATCTGCTAAATGCCAATAATGTAATGTACGTGTAGATCAAGGTGTGGCGCTGCACCAAAAGCCATGTCAGCCCTCCTGTGTTCACAGAGCTTAAAAGGAAACAGCCATTAAAGAAAAAAAAAAAAAAAAACAAATGCAGCTGTCTCTTCAAAAGGCTCCCCTTTATCATTAGATCATGGCGAGCAGGAAGGTCTTTTCCATAGCTGTGCGCGGCCCTGCCCTGCGTATAAACAAACACCACGCTATTCCTAATTCAGCCATCCTCCCCTTTCATGAACTTTAAAACAAAACGCACAAAACAAGCCCAGATCAAGGGCATCTGCGGAGGCATTTGAAAAGGGCTGGGTGGGAGGTTACACAACGGAACTGCGGAGCTAGCCGCGCTCGGCTGTCGTGAGAAAGTGGAGCCGCCGCGTGCAGGCCTCGGCCGCGCCGGTTACTGTAACGCCAGTGACATTCTCAGTGTTGCGCCGCGTGTTTGTCCTCCGGGTGCGCCGCTCACCGGCAGTATTTTTGCAGTTTTGGTCGCTGTCGATCCATTCTCATTTCCACCCTCTTAATCTCGGGCTGGACAGGTTTAGCGTTCTTTAATGAGGCCAGGAGCTCCAGCTTACAAGACCAGGGGATTGATTCCCTGTCAGGAGTCCGACTCACTGCCTGGTTTGGGGGGGGGTTGGGGGGTGGAGAGTGTTAGCACTGGGGCCTTGTCACACTTGCACTGCACACTGAAGGGCCAGATGTCAAAATGGAGGCCGACTCGGAAGCAGAGCCTGGTTTCTTCCTGCCCAAGGTACGTGCGAGCGGGCACACACACAAACACACACACACGAAAACATATAAACACATACATACATAAACATGTGTACACACACACACACACACACACACACACACACACACACACACACACACACACACGTGTACACACATAAAAGCACACACACACATATGAACAGGGACACATATAAACACATACATAGACATGTGTACACACACACACACAAAAGACACACATAAACACATACACACTCACACGCACACACACACAGACATGTGTACACACACACAAAGACACACATAAAAGCACACCCACACACACACACGAACAGGGACACATATAAACACATACATACATAAACATGTGTATACACACACACAAAGACACACATAAACACGTACACACACACACACACACACACACACACACACACCCACCCAGCCCCTGCAAGTGGACTTGACTCCCCTGCCACAGCAGCCCCAGCTGATACAGGAGTCAGGCCTCTCCCCAGGCAGCAGCCAGCAGCAGACAGGAGGGTACGGAGAGAGACAGAGCAGCAGAGGGGAGAGGAGGAGCTGCTGAATGCTGGGAAACCGCTGCAGACAGGGGAAGAGACAGGAGGCTCACAGCGAGGCGGGAACCAGGCTGGGGGATACAAGCTATTTCTGTCAATCAGACCGGGAAGGTCTCCGATGTCAAGCTGTCTCAAGCCCTGCCCGAGAATCAAAGGAACGCTCAACGCGCTGTTCTCTGACAGACACGGACACGCGCGCGCACAAACAAAGGCCCCGACCGAGAACAAGCTGTCTGTGGTCTGCAGTCACCCTCAGCCTCCCACGCAAGCACACATCTCTGTTCCTCACCCACGGCGGTTTCCAGCTCACAGAGCCTCTGCAGGGCAGCGTCTCAGCACTGGTAGGGCTGCTCGGCTCTGTCAAAGCCCACACAGAGTGAGCCAGCACACAGCACAGCTGACAGCTCATGTCTGGAGAAGGTGTACGACGTTCTCTGCAGACAACCGTCAGTTGCACGGTTTCAGTCAGATCGAAATTACATCTCCGGCGTCAGAGATGTGAAGGGACCCTGGGGCCTCGAGGCTCTGTGCATACGTGCCCTCCAGGGAACAGCAAAAGCAAAAGGGACAGCCGGTGGCGCGGGGCAGGCCGAGGCGGGGCGCAGGGGGACAAGGGCAGGGGACGCTAGGGCATCTGGCTCGCCTGCCCCGGGCGGGGGGGTGACCCCCCATTGAGGGGTGATGACACTCAAGCGACGAGTCACGACCCCCGCTCTGTAACTCCCGAAAGAGGGGGCCGGCTTTTCGTTTCACAGTTTCACAGGTGACGCGCTCTTGTGTTCTCACAGGTGACGCGCTCTCACGGACCGTTGCGTCCCCTTAAAAAAGCTCTCTGTGGAGGGGACTGAAAGGGCACCTGCTGGCTCACGCGACTGAGGGCAGTCTACACTTACACACGCTCCTGGCATCAGCCTCAATACCCTCCACACTCTGCTCACTACCCACCTGCATCACATGCGTGCAATGAGTGCGTGTTGACGGTTTTTTCCCCCCCTTTTTGTCTTTTGTCCTAAAGTAATACAAATCATTCCTCCATGGGACTCTTGGGTATACCAGAAGTGCATGATGGGTAGGCCTCTCAGAACTGCTCTCTGTTTTTTTCTGTTGCAGTGAAAGCTGACCTGTAGCATGCAGGACTGGGTGGCAGTCCCATGACACCCTGACCCCAGCCAGACCCCGGGGATTGCCCGAAACCTGAACCCAGAGGATCATCGCACGCTCTCCCCCCATCCCGGCCCCTTCTCGTATGTCGCAGTGTACACACGGCAGACTGCTCGGGATGGGGCAGCGCCGAAGGGAGCACCACTCAGGGCTCCCACTCGACACGCGGGTACACATCCACATCCCAATTAACGCCGTGCTGGGGTTTAGGAAGCTTTTACAGAGTTCAAGGTTCAGTCTTGCTCAGTCTGCAGTCTTGTTTTTATTTGTTGTTTTTCTTGTGCATAGAATGTCATTATTTGATGAGGACTTGCTCTCAGCTAACCCACATGTTTAAATAAAGATTTGATGACAATGACAACGACGATGATGATGCAGATGAAGGCGAAGGTTAAGACGAAGGTGAAGATGAAGATCGTAACGATGATATGGATACTGTTCAACCAGATCTTCGCCCGCAAGCTTGCGTTCTCAGAATTCAGACGCGCGGGTCGGAGGCGAACCCAAATGTCACTCGATCGATGCCGGCGGGGGAACTCCGGCAACATTCAGAGGCACAGGTGCGCTTCCCCCCACGGCCCCCCCCGCCCCCAACGCCCCCACCTGTGGAGAGCTCAGTAAAACAGACATTGTGAAACCGCAGTGTTGTGATGGTGATGTCCCAGTTTAGCAGCATGACACATGCGTGGCAGAAAAACCGGCCTTTGGAGAGCCGTATCCGGGTGCCAGAAGGAAATGTCAGCCAATGCATTTGCCTTTTTATCAGCGCTCGCTGGCGTGTGTGCGCGCGTGAAAGACGCCGGGAGACTGAAAATAGAAAGTACACATTTTCTAGAGTGACTAATGCTTGGAAATGACTCTCGTCGCGGACGGCTTGAAAGCTGCCGACGTCTGGGGGAGCGGAGCGACACCGCTGAGGTAAAAACGAGCCTCTCTCAGCTTTGCGTCGGTCGGACCCCAGACAGCCGCCTCTGCCTGTGACATAAGCCTCACGCAGAACTGTAACTGTATCACCACACAGCTACGCTGGGCAAACTGAAGGGGGGAGGGGAGGGAAGGGGGGATGCTTTTGGGATGTAGTTTTGGTCAGAATATCACTGCACCTGCTGCCTTCCGCTAACCCCTCCCATCCGCCACGCAAGCTTCCGAAGTCAAATTATTCCATCCCTCAAGGGCCCCTTGGAGATGACAAACACCACGGCGCGTACCGCGAGTAGATTAATTTTGACTTATTAGCTCTAAGTAAATCTAACAAGAAAGCATTAATAAAAAGGAAATTTGATATCCTGAACCATTAAGCGCTAGTTAGTGTTTTAATCAAAGCACTTTCAAACTTACGTGCAAAGACCTCGCCATGAATTCCTAATGACAGCTTTTGATGGGGAAAAAAAAGAAGAGACAAAGAAAAGAAAAAAAGGCACACGGGGACTTTGGAAAGTAATAACGCGGAGGATTTCACACAAAGAGTTTGCAACAGTCTGAAAAACGCTTTTTCTGTTTTCGGATTCATTCGCCCCCTGGCCCTCGCTGTCCTTCGCAATTCTGTGTCCTCACAAAGGACAGGAAAAAAAACAATATTTTGAGCCTGTCTTGTTCTTTTACTTGGTCAGCCTGCCTGCGATAATGGACTGCCAGAAACGACGCCGCGTTCATGAGGGGGGAAACCAGAGCGTTGCATGACCCCCGAGGTAAAGCGATGGGTGTCTCCCCGGCATATTTTCAAAACGAACCCTGCGTGCCCTGACTGTGTGATTGTAAAGGCCGTGCAGGGTGGGAGGGGTTATGTACCCCCCCACCCCCCACCCCCACTTGCTGTGTGATCCCTCCACCAGAAAGTCACGGCTTTAATCAGCCTGCAAATCAAGGAGAAAAAAAATTTGTGCGGCAGCCAGATGTGCGAAATTGTCTTAAGTAATTTCTTAAGCAAACGGGGAAAATAAACAAAACAATGGCATCATTCATGGCGCGGGTAATCGAGTGTTCTTGAGGAACAAGTGAGGCCACGGCGGATGACTGATCGAATTAAGCCAATCAGAGGGAGAGAGCGTCTCTTTCTGTTCATTGTGATGCCCTGATGCTTTCTTGGCAGGCTGTTGAAATTTCTCTTACACACAGCTCCACTTGTTTGTCACGGAAGGTCAGAAGACGCCTGGCCAAAGGCGCACCCGCCGCCTGCACTCGAGTGCGGGAGACGCTTTCGGGGGGGGGGGGCGGAGGTGTCAAGTAACAGATCTGGCTGAGTGACCCTTCTTTAAGGTCATTAAGAGGAGAGAGTGCTCCTTCACGTCCCATGGTACACAGCCATATGTCCACGCTTATTTCTGTCCCACTCATCCACAGAGTCACACAGATGCTCCTAGCTTTGGCCGGTCTGTTAGCCCGGTGGCGCTTTGACCTTTCACCCTGACACTTCCTGCCATTTCTGAGGTTTCCATGGCAACAGCCCTCCTCAGAAGCCGGCTACAGGAACACTTCGGCCGGATCAAGGCAAACCCGGATGTCTCCATGACGGAGGGTGACCATGATGGCCGCAGCAGCTCACCTAGAGACAGCCCCCTAATCCCGGGGTCAAAGGTCAGGCAGGACAGGGCATGCTGCTGCAGGAAACGTCAAAATGACCGACATGTACCCTCTCTCATCTGGCGCTCCCCGGCCAAAGGATTTGTGTACCCATTATGACAAACGATCGCATGCAAATGAGAGCAGGCAAATTTGCTTTGCCACCGTGTACCTGACGCACACGCATATACACAAGCACACAAACACAGGCGCCGCTGTGCCGGCTTCATTCAAGGGCATACCGCCTGACTCTGTCAAATGAGACCGCTGCTACAGATCACCAAACATCCGTCACTCAAACACAAACATAACTTCAGCTTCCTTGCATCAGTTAGACCAAGGGGGTACAAGGTACCAATTTTCAAAAATTGATATTTAATCTACTGTGGGAAAAAAAAAAAAATCAACACACCCTTTTTTATGGACAACATGTACCTTTTAATTGAGTCGGTGTAGTCTCTGTAACGTTATTTAGAGGGCTGTTTTTTAAAATGTGCTTTTTTAGGCACACTCCCTTCCTGCCCCCCCCGCCTACCCTATGCCAATTAAAGAGAGGCCACACGCAAGACCAGGCGAGTCTCCCTGGGCGCCGGGGCGGATGAGAAGGGGCCCCTTGGAGGTCAGACCATACCTGCTGACTCACAAAGACAGCCATCAATGACTAATCTATGGGGCCAGTCTCGCCGGGCCCGCCGCTGTTCCACTCAGCTCCGCGGCTATTTATAAGGCTCATCCCTCGCGCCGGGTCAGACGCGGGAATGAAAAAGTCTATTAAGAAATAAGAAATCCATTATTTATTAATTAGGGCTAATGTTTGGCGGGGAGCTGACACAGACGCCAACAAGGCAACTTCTCTTATTAATCTGAAAGCAGCGTGCTAACCGGAGCATAAACACTCGTGCCCTCTGCCCCTTGTAGGGAAATTATATCCTTTTAAAACTGCAGTGGAGGGGAGTCAGCCAGGTTTCACGTGAAATGAAACAGTGGTGGAGAAACGCGGATGCAATTCCCAATTATAAACAGGACACACGTGCGCGAGCATGTGCACATACATACATATACACACACACCAACAACACATATATAGGGGCAGGCTGTCTTCCACCATAAAGCATAATGGCGGGAAAAAATGACATCACAGGAACTAGAACTGAACTCCTCAACTGTGCACACAATTAGCCTGACCTCGCAGCATTCCAACAGAAGGCATACATGTTTGCAGAGCTAAGACAAAGCGAAGTGCCACTGTGGAGTGATGATAGGTGGGGGGGTGTTTGTGTTCGGGAGACCTCCCTCCCACCCATCAGGGAAGGCACCAATTACAGCAGTGCGTGACGGCCGCACGTCAACAGGCCGGGCCGAGCGGACGGGGGGGGGCACACGCTGCCACGAAGGGTCCCTCCAATTATCCCGCCGAATGCCCACGCGTCACACACGCACACACGTGTGCTGCGGGCCGGTGCCGGCGGCCGCTTCCTATCCTAACAAACCGCTGCACCGGGCTAGCAGAAGCACTGGGAGATCCATCAGGTGTAGGCATCTTGATACAGGGAGAAAGGGCAAAGGGTAAGGGGGGGGGGGGTGGACCGAATCCGATACAGCCAGGTAAAAATAAATAAAAATCACTCGACTTTCAGCTGCCTCTGCAGTAATTACAAAATGTTGCACCTGACAATCAGCCCGCGTCGCCCCCCCCACCCGCTTCCTCGGCTCCCCTGGCCTCCCTGAAGCCTTTCAAAGGCGCTTTTCGCAGAGTCTGCTTAATAACCAGGCCGCTGTAAACTGCCACTGAGGTCAGAGTGCGTAATGAAGCATTCTGCTGCTGCGGATGGTTATTAACTTGTAGGGAAGGGCGCCCGCTTCCCTGAGTTTCTCCCGCTGAAACAGCCCTCCTCTGAGGCTAAAGCCCAGGCCACTTTCAAGAGCGACTGAGCCCTAGTGTGTTTCGGGAGGCGTTTTTATGAACAAGTGATGCCGATGTTTCATGCTGCAATTAAAGCGCTCTGCTTTCTCCGGTGTTTTTTTCCTGGCATCACGCTTAATGTTCCTGGCTCCAGGTGTCGTCCCCGAAAACGCTGTGTCCCCCATTCTCTTGTCCCCCGCCTCTCTGGCAGCCGGTCGGCCCCTCGGAAAGGTCAGCGCCGGGCCGCCTCTCCGGGGGTTTTCGGTAGAATATGGGAGCCGCGCTGATGGCGAATTAAAACACTTCTGAGCGAATCTGTCGCGAGTACAGGAAGGAACAGATGTGGCAGATGGGCAGCAGAATTGAGTCTTCGGCTGCCTTCTATAGACACTGAAATATTGAGCCAATAGGGGCTTTTGTCAAATGGAATCAGGTGTGATGGAGGGAGCGGGGGGGGCATTGAAACAGCACGTGAACCCTGGAACAGCGCTGCCAAATTCTCTTCTTAGAGGAGGCAGCTGTTGGAGACACAGTGAACAGTCTTAACTCTCTACAGCTCACTGCTATGCTAACAAGCACCACACACACGCTGAGTATCACACAGTAGACCCGAGTAAGGAGTTAAGGCTGTACAAGCACCACACACACATCACCCACTGTGTTCTTAAGACTATCATGAGCAGCCTTAACTCTCTACAGCACACTGCTATGCTAACAAGCATTACACATACTGAGCACCACATACTCTGTTCTGAAGACTATGAGCAGCCTTAACTCTCCACAGCAAACTGCTACACTAACAAGCACCCACACACCGAGGCACAACACACTATGTTCTTAAGACTATCATGACCAGCCTTCACTCTCTAGAGCACAATGTTATGCTAACAAGCAGCACATTCATTAAGCACCATACACTGTGTTCTTCAGACTATTGCGAGCAGCCTTAACTCTCCACAGCCAACCACTATACTAACAAGCACCACACACACTGAGCACCACACACCATGTTCTTAAGATTATCATTATCATTTTTCAGTCGCTACATGTATCATCAGTGCATGAACACCTACACAAACAGAGTGGAGGGAAACAGAATTTCATACACTGTTTAACACAGAGACATGCAGGGGATATATAGGAAATAAAACCAGCCGCTGTTCAAATCCAGCAACGTTCATACACCTACATCCTGTGCCAATGCAAAGGTCAGACAGAGTCCTTTGGGTTCTCTATGCAGAATTATCCCTGAAACCAGCACGGAAATGCCAAAATGTTTATTAAGCGAGCTGCGTCTTGTATACTGATTTATTCTGTCCCCGCTGTAGCGTCACTGTTTATTCAAATTCAGACAGGGTATTCACCCTCGTGTGCGCGGACTCAACTGAACTCCAAAGGTCCTATGAGGTGAAAAGTGGGAGGGGGGAGAGGGGAAAAAAAACATTATCGTGATTCGTTTCTAGCCAATCTGATTCACGTTTTGCAGTGACTCATAAGCAGAGGAAGGGCCATTTCAAATGGCAAAAGGCCCTTGGTTCAGCCGGCTCCCGATAGCCAGCACACGCAGGTGAAGCGGGCAGGAGGGGACGCGGTGACATCCTGCAGTTTGACACTGGCGTGACTCTGGACCGTTCCATTAGAGGCTACCCACCCTCAGGGAGTGGAGTGTGCCACACAAGGGACAGACACCATAGTACTGAAGCTGGCCTCATTTCACCAGGACTAGCTTTACACAAAACTGATCTTGAAAATAAAAATGCCTTTTTTAAATGCTACCGATCCTCCTTGAAGTGAGCCTGTATATGGCACACTATCATCATTTAACACAAGTGAAAGGAGATGAAAATCAGATTGTGTGTGGAGTGCAGTGGAAAACAGGAGTTTTGGATGCAGTAAACACATACCAGGAAGATTGATCTTTTTCAGAGACCATCTTAGCCTTCACTTAATCTCGATTGCGCCAAGCACAAATATCAGTACAAGAGGATAAACACTAGACTGTGTAGAAACAGAGTACACACACACTCACACGTGCGCGCACGCACACACACACAAATAGGTACACCACTGAACATGGTCATGACCTCTCTCTGACCACATTACAGGTAGAAAGAAAAGATCCACTGGGTCACCCCCGATAACCTCACAACGACCACACCTGTAGTGCTTCAGCGCTGCCCTCTCTCCGGGGGCGGCCATCTTGCTGGGCCCACCGGGTCAGCGAGAAGACAGGGGGAAGGGTGGCGAAGCGTGGACAGCACCCCCCACACTATGCCGCTTTCCTACCACGCTCCGCACAGCCGTACCCGGCTCCCGCCCGTCCTCACAGACAGCCTGTCAGCGCGATTGCCTCCCTGACTGCTGGAGTGAAACGCAATCTGACGGCTGAAAATTACTGTGATAATACAAGCTAGGTGAGTGGCATTAACCCTTTCACTTATGGACGGAAGGGGGTGGGGGAGAGAGAACTCACTGTGACAGCCACGTGCTGGAGACGGGTAACGAGGTGACATTAACAGCTGACCCATTTTAAATTATGCCCACTTCAGAAGCAACAAACAGAGTAAGGGAGAAAGAAAACTGTCAAACACGAGCCCAACATGGACACTGATCACAGAGAGAAATCACACCAAATTCTGTTCTTTCTTGTTAAAGACACTGACAGCATCCAGAGCCCTGCTCTATTTTAATGACTTTCATTTTCCCCTTTGGATCACAAAGGGGGTGCAGTAACCTTCAGAACATTTGGTCAGACACCTGCAGTCCTTTTAACTAATTTCTCCTTTTTATCAAAGGCGGTCTTAAATAGCAGGGATTTCCAAAGTTCGTAACGGTTTCACCAACGGCAGACAGCTGATCGACACCGCGTTGCTTTTTATACTCTCACACATACACTTGCGCGTACACACACACAAGCACGTGTACACACACATACTCAGACACACATACACAGACAGACAGACAGACACACACACACACACACACACACACACACACACACACAGAGCTGAAAACAAAGGGCAGACAGAGGCTGGAAGAACCTATGTCAAGACAATCATCACTCAGTTTCAGTTACAATAAATGGCACACGACATAACAACCCACAGGATTGCACTGTGTCCCCTCTACAAACATAATAACGGCTTTGTTGGGACTGGCTAAAAAAAGAAAGATAACATTAGCAAAGACCACCGTCCCAGAGTTCAGAGGCCACAGCACCTTTTAGAGTTATCATTCTGGAGTCTTTCTGAGTGCTCCGTCACTATGCCCTAACGAGCAGGGAGAAAGGCTGGCCGGGGGGGCAGGAAGGAGCTCAGTGGTGAGTAAGGAGGAGCTGAGAGAAGTCAGAGAGCGAGCTTGTTATCTGCGCTTTGCGGTGTTTTCAGACTGGGGGGTTGGGGGAGGGGGGGAGGTGGGAGGACACGCAGTTCGGTTTCCTGAAGGTTGCCGGACAGAGAAAGTCAAACGCGGCGTTCGGTTAGAAATCCCGGTGTTTACAGCCTTGGGACCTGGCGGTCGCTCTCGGTTCGCGTGGAACGTTCGGATTACATCCGGTGGTGTGCGAACCACGTGCGGAGAGAACACTGGAAGATCCCTCCTTCCATCAATCACAGAGCTGACTACTCTGCAGGCAAACATAATTTATGAAAACGAACTCCAGCAGCGGACCCTAAGTACGAAACACATAACATGTCAGATCATGTGGAGTCACTCAAACTCATTATGAATGTGAACAAGATGGCTACCACCACAAGACCAGCGTAAAGCACTCAAAGATAGGGGCATGCATGTTAATATACGCCATGGTTAAAGTTTGGGAACTGTCGCTGAGGAGCTCTGGCAGCAGAGGGGCCTCGGTGCAGCCGTCTGTAAGCGCACAGTGGGAGGTCCCGGTGGCACCAGCGTCTGACACGGCGGCACCCCGCACCCTCATTGGGCCACTCCGCGGTGCCCAGCCAACCGGAAGACAGCGATGATAGGCCTGGCAGGAGGCACCCAGAAAACAATTTGAAGCCACCCTCTGTAATGCGTGTGGGTGTGTGTGCGGGCAGGGGGTGGGGGGGAGGAATGATGCTCACGGTTCACTTCTGATCAGAAATAATTACCCACATACTGGGTTCAAAGGTAACCAGGCTGAAGCTTGCGGGAAGGTTTAAAAGAGCTTGCTTTTGTCGCCCGGGCAGCTGCGGCGGCCGCGTTCAGCAGGGATTTCCTGATCAAACAGGGTGGGCGGGGAGAAATGAAAGGAGCGACCCCCAGAAGAAAGCGGGGAAAACAGGCAAATCTGATTATTTATCACAGTTCGGCGCGGCGCGCTCATCTGTCTTCCCCATTTCCGCGATCGTTTTTAATTAAGCCCGCGCCCCTGGATGAGAGCAGAGGCCGGCCTTTATTCTCGGCTGTGCCCTGCAGGGAGCGACGGTCGCCGGCGCTGCCCGCCTCCCCGCCTCGCACGCACACTCACGCACACGCACGCGGCTGCGGAACGTGTGCTGTGTTCTCAGGGCCAGGGAGGACTGGGCTGGCAGGCCTCTGGGCCTGAAAACCACAGCACCACCCTAGGCTGGAGGGCACGGAGATGGAGCTCTCTTTTGAGGAGGCGTCCCAGTCTATACACCTGGTTCATGAGTGTGGCAGAGGGTCCAGAGGCTCCCCACTCTGTCCCTGCTTTATTTCCAAGGAGCCTCAAAGATAAAAGCCAATCCAAAAGCCAAAAGCTCAGCAGCTGGATGGGGCCTTCTTTGTTTATTTACATACTCTCCTCTCCCCGGCCCAGAGAGCGAGTGAAAAGCCTGGTGTTTATTTTGTCTGGGGTTCACAGGCTTTGTTTGTTGATGAGCATGCTGGAGCAAAACTATGACTGCACTGCTCCTTGCCAGAATAGGTCGAACATCTGTGAGAAGTTCCTGCCCTCACCGTTAACGACTGAGCAAAATAATTTTGACCAAAACCAGGACCAGGCCTTGATACATCAAATTAGCGCTTTCTCACTCGCGGGTCTAGTTTCGAGACAGCCTGCAGCTTGAGCTACATGACTTTCAGGTACACCTCAACAATGGCCGCAAAGATTAGAAGCAACAGCCTGCCGCTGAGTGCATTACAAACAATCAATATGCCACAGCTCTAACGCCGCTGAATGACAATGAACAGTTCAGTGTTTGCTTTGTGAAGGGGGACAGAAAGACTCAGCACCTAAAATACCTTCTCTGCGCTGCACTGGTGAAATGCTCCAACCACAGCGCTGGGTATAGTGGCTGAGGACCACACAGAGCTACTTGGGGTTATGTGCAGAGGAACCACGCTGTACTGAGTACGGGGACTGAGGACTGTGCAGGCCTACTTGGGGTTATATGCAGAGCCAGATTCCCACAGATGGGACATGACTGTGCCAGCTGCCCCTACCCACAGATTTCAATTCATTGGACAAAAGCCGAGGCCTAACAGCCAACTCGCTGCCTTTTCCATTTACTGTATGTATTGTCACGGTCTTGATTTTTTAACGCGGTAATACTTCACTGCAAAAATAAGCTTTTCCTTTTAATGAGGAAAGTAATATAGTACTACAGTCACTGTGAACTGCACTATCCTCAGCAGTTTCTGTAGACTGAATTTGAGTATAAATCAGGAATCTGAATCTTTAATGTTAGCACACTGGGAAACACATTTTAGCTTTTAAGTTTTATTTCACAGATGCAGCAAATAGTTGATGGCAGATGCTAGTTCAAAAGCCTCTTTTGTCCCCGTTCTGCGAAATTCAGATTCCGTGTCGGGGGGTTGCGGTGGGGTGCAAAAGGGCCATGACCGGGCCGTGACCGTGGCGCGACCGGGCGGTGACCACCGCGTCCGAGCAGAGGCAGTGGCATCAGGCATCTGTGGCTGCTCTCCCCAGCTAGACGACAGGAGCGCCTGCTGTCAGGCGAAATCGAAGAGCTCGCTGACCGATTCCCTTTCAAACGCCTCTCTCAAGACCTCTGACGCTTCGCTTCCGCAGAAAGGCACACGTCAGTTCAAATCTTATGAATTGCGATGCGCCCGCTCACAATCACCTGTAAGCAACCTCATTTTACAGCGGAGCCAAACAGCGATAATAAGTCACCCACAGGAGACAGCTACACTGGTTCTATGGTACTTAACCCCTGTACAGGAGACTGGGGGAAACACATCCAGGGCGTAACACCTTGAATACAGTGAGCGCACAGCAGGCTTTGAGCATCTTCTAATAGCAAATGCTTTGTCAGCACAGTCTCCTTCCCCCACCCCCCAACTCAACCTTGGCTGCTTTGAAAGTTCATTAAATAGCAGGTGATGCAGTGGCTTTCCAGTTAATTAGCATGTGCAAAGAACTGCCCTCTGTCCACCCGAAACCTTGACTGAACTGACAAAACAGGCCAGGCTCAGCAGAGAGCTAACCAATAGAGCCCGCGAACCGCAAACGCGCCAGAAGCGGTGACCTCTTGGCTTCCGAACGCTCTGCTACACCAGAGCTAAAACCAGGACCTCGACAGCCTTTGTCGACCAGACACACTTAGACTGAAAATCCAAAATAAGCCCTGATTCACAACGTGCTGTAGATGCATGTTTTCACAGGCGTTGGCACCGTTACACACAGGAGCTCCTGAACGCGCAGTGTGTGGCTGGGTAATGCAGCCCATTCTCTGCCATGTAAGCACAGTAATTGTATAAGATCTCCAATACCTTTGAGGCTTCATTAGGCCTTTGCATCAGCTATAGACAAAAACACCCTGTACCTTTCCAAGCGAGGAGTGGGGAAAAAAAAAAAAAAAAAAACAAGACAGCTACCAACTGCTTCCACTGTTTTGAGTGGGAGGTAGTTATCGCATGGGGAGAAGGTAGTTTTTTTTTGGCTGCTGTTTTTTCGTAAAGATGTGTCATACAAGTCGGTTGTGAAGGTAGACCGACGGGACTCTGCTAAGCAAAAGTCCACAGTTCCCACAGCCCAGAGTGTTGGTACAAAGGCAGCAGCAACAAGAGGAGATTAAAAAAAAGTGTTACTTTAAAGCTTTCCATTTCATTATTTTCGACTGTCTGTTTTCACGCTGTGAATTTAAAGCGCGGGACAACTCTCGGCTCTTCTCCAGAACCGGGGATGGACCGCCGCGTGTTGATTTTTGACGACGATCTGCACAGAAAATTGCATCAGGAAAACGACAATGTTCTGCAAAAAAAAGGAAAAAAAATCCCACTTAACAGCAGCCAAATAAAAAAAAAACCTCAAAATTCAGTTTCACATCTCTTCAAAAAGACTGTCGTATGAGCCTTGCAATGTGACACCGTAATTTTGTTTCTCATTTCATTTTCCCCTCGGTGGCGGCGTCTGTGAGGAAACTGTCACTCAGTCCCGATCCTGCCTCCGCAGCCCCTTTTGTGCTTTTCGAAATATCGACCATTAGCAGCAGTCCTCTTCTAAACACAAGGCAGCGGGGGAAGGAAGAAACGCATTTCAGCCACGCAAAGGAGCCTTTACAGGAAAGATTAATTTTCAAGCCTGGCCTCGGAAACCACTTCCCCCCTCGTTTAAAGATCACAAGTGGCCCCTGACTGAAAAGTTATTACAACTCCCGGGCTCTCTCCACAGGGTGAGCCACTGAATTTATGGATTGGAAATCCCATGTGACTCGGGGGAAATACGTGGGGTTTTTTTTTTTTTGAAATCCTAATAGCGCCTCTGTCTGATTTCATTGGGGCGTTTCATGCCTGCAAAGTGTCAGAGCAGATTCTAATCTCTCCGTGCCTTTAAGAGCCTGGAGATGAGCAAAAAGCAATCTGATAGGAGGATGCACGGCGGCAGACGAGTGGAGCCCGAGCTGTGGAAGCTCCTTTGACAATATCTTCAAATGTGGGGGAATCTGAAAGAGCGCTTTAACCTTGCACTTCACACGTCCATCGTTTTCCCCTGTCAGAGAGGGGGAAAAAAAAAAAAAAGAGATTGCCGTGCGCCACCTTTAAGAGATTTGCCAAGGGAGAGCAGGTGCCAGAAATCCCATCCAATCACGTTCAATCTTCTTTAAGCAAATCGTTCCCTAAGCGCCGCTGCCTGCGCCTCCGGCCTTTTGACCAGTGACCTGAAGACTTGCCCCGTAAGGCAATCAAGGCAATTGAGGCAATCCCCCACTCACCTTGAGGGGACCGTCCCGTTAGGACCTCAAATCAGGTTCTTCACCTGCATCGTCCCCAGCAAGGCCACAGATGTGTCACACAGCGCCAAAGACAGCAGCAGACCGATCTGCACTTGGGGGTCCGCTGAAGCGCGGCACTTGCTGACAAGTTTCTTCCTAAAGCGACAAATCCCGGGCTGAACAAGAGAAGGGAAAAAAAGCCCACCAGGCTGTGTGCAAGGGAAGCCCTGCCAAGAAGCACTAAAACTTCCTACTCTCCAGTGGGCGTTTTTAACACGGCCTCCCCTGACTCTGGGAAACGCTGCCAACATACTGAGCAAACAAAGGTCAGAGGGAATATTAAATCATTTGTTGAATTGGGCCTTTTTCCCCCCTCTCTTTCTCCCTACGCTGCGAGTTCAGTCGTTTCTTCTCCTCCGCTCTCCATTCTTTGGGCCCGTAACCGCGAGTGATTGCTCCCGGATTAAAGCATCAGACGAGGCCTGAAAGTGCAGGGAGAACTCTTGTGGGCCCTGCGCCTGTCTTTCATCAGCCTGGCTTTAAAGATCATTTATACAGTAACCGTTAGAAGGTGGCAGGGACTCTCTCTGTGGTATTAGACTCCAGTAAGATTCTAAAACGTGTCAACTTTTTATCCAAATAAAGAAAGAAAAAAAAAATACAAATCGGTATTCTGCCTGAGCTCTTAACCGCCACAGGAATGCAACGTCCATAACAATAAATAAACAGGAATCACGAGCTCTCAGTGGCGCTCTGGCAGGCGTTAAGGGACGGACAAGGCCGAGGCTAGGTCACTGTAAGGGACAGCTGTTCCACCTGTCTCTGTTAACTCCCGGCCCTCCTCAGCTCAACCCGGGGGGCCGAACCCTGACCTCAGGGTGATCTAATGCTCCCTCCAGGCCACCCGGACTGTGAACCAAATCGCCTGCGTTCTCAGCTTGTTAAGAAACATCGACGTCTTGTGTCGCGGGGATGACACGGAACAGGTCTGCAACAGAAGGGTCCCGGGCTACGCTCTCGAGGCCGCACGCCGGCGAGGAAGAGCCGCGTGACTGGAAGGTGGCGTGACTGGAAGGTGTGCTTCTGAAGCACGCGCCATTTTGCTCGTCCAGACCGCAGGTGCACGGTAAACGGGAGGAAGCTCTCAGTAGTCATGCACCGGAGGTTAAGCAGAGACAGACAAAGATTACAGAGCGTGCGCGTGAGGCCCCTCAGTCTTCCGCCGCCAAATTCACTATTTGCCGTGACCTTAACATTGAGCAGCATGTTAAAATAAACCCCCGAACTCGAGACAGAGGGGAAAAAAAGTGGTGGGGGGCGGCTCTCACCTCTGTGATTCAGCCAATCAAACAGAGCATGCAAATGACATTCAGTGATAAATGGTAGTAAGTAATGACGCAAAGCTAACAGCACGCAACAAAGCAAAGCAATGCGTTTCATTAAAGCCATTATCTTGAGAACGCGTGGTAATACGATTGTTTACTTTCATGTTGTATTATTATTTATCATGGTCAATTCTCTGCAATCATACGTGTGTGTATACACACTCCAACATTCTCTTGACTGCTTTTGAGGAGACATGGCCAAGAGTTAACACTGAACACTGTGGCAATGGCCTCTTAGGCATAGCTTTAAAGGTACAAGATTCAGGAATGGGTGAGGTTTGTCTGTGCTTCCATCTTTAAAAGTGGCTGAAAGTAAAAACCTCCCGGTATAAACTTTCATGCATTACTAAATAATGATATCTCAGTTTCCACCAGGTTTCGTGTCACCATAAATTTTTATACATACACCCCTATGCGCCTGGGATAAAAACATAAACAAAATTACATTTGCAGAGAGTGTTAAGCTTGGAACAGTGACAGCTTGGCACTGACCTTCAAGACTTTGGAATAGAGATGCAAGTCCAAAACTGAATATGTGTCTGCGCTTGACTCCTCCCGCTAATCCACCCCTATAGTCCACCCATTTCGGGGTTGACAATACGACAGAGCAATCTCTACTGCTATGAGATCACTGACAGAGCGTGGAGAAGTGGGGGGGGGGACATCACCAAAGCCAAATCAATGGTGTTTTCAGCCACTCACAAAGACTTTTCACTTGCTGGCACTGGAGGAAACCACGCTCCCCATTCCACTGAACCTGACTGTTTCAAACGTCGGGTTCGGGGGGTGGTAGGTGGGGTTGCAATCAGAAAACTAATCCTGTCGACTCAAAGGACATGAAAGAAAGGGTTCACGCTGTCTTTTTTGTCATCCTTCGATAACTTCTCATCTTTTCATTTTCACTCTCAACCACCAACCCCCCAAAGCAACCACCACCTCTCACACACACACACACACACACACACACACACACACACTGAAGACCTCAACCATATTAATGTTTTAAACCACCAAACTGCTTTCGCTTTTTAACTATGATATATATCATGCAGCTGATCAATTTAAAGACAAATCAAAAAAGATGCTTTTTTATTTTTTACCTGAACTAATTTATGACATCACAATAGCCTGCTTTTATTGGGCTCTAGGGTCTTTTTTATGTATTTATCCACTGAAGCACCATAAAGTATACACCCTCTCCTGTTTGAACGGAGTGCACAGGCACTGAGTTTCTCACCACTCAGACTCCCGAAAACAGGGCCACGCTATGCTGCGCGGCTGTACTTCCAAAAAGGTTAGCACTTGAAAAACAGATGCTCTGGTATCTTCTGGATGCAGAAGAGCGCCCCTATTCAGCCTTTTTTTTTTGGAAGGTGCTCTCCGCTGTCGATCGTCGCGGTCTGTAACATCTTAGATTTGGCACCGATCGACACCTCTGAGGTACGCCAGGAATGCCAATGACACAGCACAAAAAAAAAGACCAAGCCACCGGTACGGCCTGAAACTCAGGCGGGGACAGATGGAGGCAAAAAAAATAAATAAATAAAAAAAGCCTGCGCCCGGGCCAGGAGTGTTGCCTGTGACCTATTTCTGCATCCAGACTCGCAAAAAAAGGAACAACACTACAACGCAGGGAAGTGAACCGCTAACAAAGGTGAAAAGTGTGACAGAGTGGCTCCACGGAGGACGTAGCACGAAGGTAACAAAACCACACATACTCCTAAGGCCATGACTAGCGTGACACTGCGTTTTAATAAAAAGAGAGCGCATCGCCATTTTTTCGGAAACACTCTAGTGGCGCTAAAAGCGGCTTTGAAAAGATGACAAAGCACATTTCATCCGTGGTATCACACGTACCGTTATCTGTGTCAATACCTATTTATCGGCTGAATCTGACTTCAGTGTTTTCACCACCGCTGCAAAGCTTGGTTCTATTCCTCCAATGACATAACTGGGTACAAATGTGTTTCTATCCAGTGGTCTACCTCATTCTTGTTATACTAAATAATGGAATTATCACAAGGACTGTTAATGATGGTTCCCAGCATTGGCGCATGGTTTTCAGGGAGGGGAATCCCGCTTTTAAAAGGAGGAAGCACTTCACCACTCTTCGGGATTTAAACCTTCGCCGGTTCTTTAGTGGAGGCCGAATGAGTCATTTGATTAGATGCTGATCAATTCCGAATGGATCTGCAGACGGTTATTTCCACAAAGCTGGGAACAAATTATAAATCGAGGAAAAAAGAAAATAGGATTTTCTGTATCAATTATCTCATTTCTAAACCCAATAAAAAGTGAGCACACAACATAAAAATGAAAGCGTTAATCTTCCATGCAATGACACCAACTTAAGGCAAATTTAAGTTTTATTTATTTATTTTTTTAAACACAGGCCTGTCCTGGCAAAGAAACAAATTTACCAAAGGACTTGCAGAGTTTCATTTATTTACCAGTTCAAATGAGGTATTCAGATCTGGCTGTTTGTGTTCACTGGTGCAGGAAGTCTGGTGCAAGGCGCTAATGGACCTCAGCCCTGTTTTTATTTGCTACGCCTGAAATAATAGAATGTTGTTATTAAATGTTAGCGGTCCGGCAGGTATGCTAAATTAACTAATATGAAGTCCTGAATGCAGTCATTACACAGAGGCACGCACCGTTATTCATTTTATGCCGTTCACAAATTCTCAATGCACAAAAAAAAAAAAAAAAATGGCAAGCATGATATTAATTTATCTGTTTACCAGGGCAAATTCACTCTCACAAAGCAAGGCATCCAATTTTTCTCTTTTTTTTTTTTTTTTTTTTTGTTCTATTTTCCTTCATCCTCTTTCCAAGGGCTGTGTGCGTGTCAGGGTTCCAAGGAGAACTAACGAAGCAGTGTGATGTGGCACAATCCTGTATAACCCCCCACACCCCCACCCCCTCGGTGAGGGCACACTGCAGAGGCGGGCTTCTGTATCCCAACCCTTTCCACAGTGTACCACAGGAAGTCCGCCGTGTCAGAGGCGCTGTCTCTTCCGCCCGCAGCCCAGAGCGCGCCCACAAGTCCGACCGCTCGCTCGCGACCCCCAACTGCCCCCCCCAAAACACTCCCACCCCCTCCTCCGGCCCGAAGCCCGCTCGGTGAGGCCGAAGAGGTTAAAAGTCCTCCAGAAACAACAGTGGCTGGCTCCCGCCCAACGGGACATGGGAACCGGGGCAGGGGAGGCATAAAGGGCCGATTGTAGCAGGCCAGTGGCTTGGAAACAACTCCCGGGGCCTAACGAAACCAAAGCCCGGCCACGGCGGCGCAGCAAAGGCCGGGCCTGCGATGAAGGGGGGGGACAAAAGCGCGCAGGAGTTGTTTCAGCTTAGCCAAATAAGAGCACTTTGTTTTGAGACACACTCAAAGCTGATTACAGTAAACCAATGACTAAGCATAAGCCATCCCAACTAATTAGGCCGTTCACCATGTTTAGTATAGATGAAGAAGGGTCTTTTTTGCCTTGTTGGAATTGTCTCTGTTTAACAGTGTCTCTGTTTCTGCGTACCTTTCCATATATTTGTAACAGTTCATAGGTTCATCAGGAGTAATGTATGTAATACATACCCTGTAAACGTACGCACATTAAATACTGTGCACGAATTCTGAGGAAACCACTGATACACACACACACACACACACACACACACACACACACACACACACACCACACCACCAGACTGAAACCAAGAAGAAACAAGGCCACATGCAAACTGAATCCAAAAAAAGAAGGTAGAAACTGGCTGCGCTCTCAGAAGCAGCCATAGAAAATGGAGGGAGGAGCAAGGAAAATCCCCTCGTTCTAATTTACATGACGCATGCAAGTCAGATTGACACAGCTTGTCACAGGATCAAGTGCTGCTGGCCCATTTATGTGGCTGCACCTGTCAATTGCTTGAAATATTCCACATGCTTCGGGGAACCAGCTCTCAGAGCCAGCGTTGATTCTGCTACATGTGCACTTTGGTAATGATGACATACGGAGGGGAGAGAGAGGGGTAGGGGTGTGTGTGAGTGTGTGTGTGTGTGTGTGTGTGTGTGTGTGTGTGTTTGGGGACGCAGGGAGGGCGGGTGAGTCTTGTCACTGTATTCGAGGAGCTCTCCCCGCCTGCCCGCCTGGGGTGTTCGGCTCGAATCGAGAGCACGAGGCTTCAGAGGAAGACAGATCCCATGACCCTTGTGGCCTCCCCACCTGCTTCCTGCTCTGAACTCAACCGCCACCTCCTCTGCAAACACCCCGCTAATTGGCCCCGCTCAGGCAGCCCCGGAGCTGCGTCGCAGGGACGGGCCCCTCCTCCAGGGGGCGCAGTGTGCTTTTTGGGGGGGGGGGTTGGAGCCGGTGCGAATTAGCTCGCCCCGCTCATGCATTCTAGACCCGCGCACAGCCAGACAACTGACTGATAGGCCCTCCCATCACCCCTGTACGCCTCCTCTAACTTCATTTCTGTCTTCTTTTTTTTCTTCCCCTCCTAATGGATAATGCCGCTGTTGTTGGAGCGTCCCCATTTTAAAGCTTACTGAGAGGAAAACTAAATGAATTGCTTTTTCTTTTCTCCCCCCCAGATTGACTCCTGGCGGTAACAAGCGCGCGGAGCGGGTGGCAGGTTGTATTGGACGGCCCGGGCGCTTTAATGAATGCCCCGGCGCGTCTGACAGAGGGGGCGAGGAGAGGCGCAAATGGCGGGAGACAAACGCGGCTTCCTGCGCCTCGCCCGACGCCGCGCCTCTGATTCAGCGCACCGCCGGGAGGGGAGAGGAGGAGAAAAAAAAAAAAAACGCAATCAGACTGATTTGTTTGTCTCCTCAGAAGTGTTTGAGAATTCCTCTAGGAGGGCAGGGAGGGAGGGAGAACGTTTATAAGGGAAGGAGCGAAGAAGATGAAGAAAAAAAAAACTTTGTATAATCAAGTCAATCAAGTCATTCAATCAAGTCAAAATGTGTTGAGCCTTTTCCAGTCATGATGATTACTGGAGAGGTTTTGAATATTTACTTGCTCCTCAGAAGTGGCTTCGGTTACATTTTTTACTATATTTGCATTAGCTTTATTTATCCAAGTTTCATAACCCTAAAAGTCAGTACTGGAGGCGTGTCATGCGCCATATAAAAAGTTTGCCATTTTGTAGTGCATCTTAAACTCCCAGAAGTCCCGGGAAACAGTTTTCTTTTTTTTTTTTGATCCCAAAGAACAAACCACATGTTACAGTATTACGGGTGCAAACTCACCCAACAGTGGGTTAACCACAAGGACAAGTGTGCCTTTGTGCCGCCCTCTACCCCGGACAAGTCCCAGGCAAAGCGTGTTCTCTTCTTGTCAGTAAGGGCACACACTCCACAAAGCTGCAGGTCTACAGCGCCATCGCGACTCAGAGGTAGATTTATGTGGAGGACCGTGAAACCGTGCCAAGAAGCATCAAAAAGAGATTCGCTCCTCAAGCCCGAGGTCTAAGGTGCCTGTATTCACATCTTGCTCTCAGATCTCTCTCCGCCTTTAGCTACAAAGACAGAAAGGGGGAAAAAAAAACCCAATGTGATCTTACCTTTCCAAATTGTTCAAAATACTGCTTCACATCTTCCACTACTGTGTTAGCTGATAATCCGCCTACAAATATTTTCTTTGTTCTCGTGACCATCTGGAAGAAAAGGGGGGAGAGAGAGAGGGGAAATCAGCAATGAGCAGAAACACAGCTTGGGTTCAAACACAAATCGCAACCCGACTGTTCCCAGACCGAACATGGGACCAGAGTCGGGAAGTGAACTCAAAGGAGATGAAAGTTTCATTCGCTCCGTTCAAGCCCTTTTGGGTTTGGGAACAAACCCTATTTGTCCCTCCCCTGGTTGTTGTTACTCAGAGGAAAACACCTCATTTTAGTAGTGGGCAGAAAAAGTGGGCACCATACATCCTGTTTATGACTTTACACCAGAGCGTCTACTATGAGTAGGAGTCCCGCACCAATACAGCACTGTGACTGAGCTTCTCTCCACTCACATCCAGCTTTCCTGACACAGTAAAGCAGCTTGGAGACACATTTTAGGGGGCCTAGAAAGCAAGTATGATTAATGCCACCCTCCCCCCATTTAGAAGACTCTGCAATGTTAATTTGTTCTGTTCTACAATACATTCAGGTATTTCACTCTGAAAACATCAACACTTTAGACAGTGGGGGGAAAAAAAAGAGAACTTATTAATTTTTCAAAACACAATTAACTTGCCCGGGAGGCAGGAATCAGAGTGCACTAAGCCTCAATTAATTCCAAAGCAGAATAAATATTGAGCATTAATAACCACCCCATCAGAAAGGGCAACACTACACAGCTAAGTGCATCTGCAGCAAAGCAGGCGCTGCGTGTTCACATGCACACCGGCTTCTTCAGAGGAGAGGGGAAAAATTAACGCTGAACCGCCGAGTAATGGAAAGTTCCCCCCCCGACACAATTTCATACGCTCATTACATACAAATTAGCGCGGTGTCAGTGGAAGGATGCATGACGACCTCGTCTGGACCCTGTAATCGTGGCGGACGCAGGATGCAGGGCGAAGCACGTGTGCACACCCTTGTCGATTGGGGGAGGGGGGGTGCGGTGTCTGGGGCGGCTCGGAGGCCGGCCAGTGCATTTTTTCAGGGGCATTTGCATTGGCAGCCCGTGCATCTGTTTGGCACGCGGGCAGCGCGCGGGCAGAGCCAGGGAGCTGCCCCCGTCCCGGGCCGGGGGGGTTATCCGGCCTATCGGCGGCGGCCGCACGACAGGGAAGGCAATTGATGATAAAAGGCGGTGTGGGTATTTATCAACATCACTCACATTTATCACGGCCGATCTTTGTAATGGAAACACGAGCCGGTGCTCATCTCCGCTGGCCCTCCTGCATCTTTTACAGCTGTTTCATCTGCTTCCCTTGATAGATAATCTGACCGTCTTCCTCAGCCATTGTAAGTCATTTTCTGCGCCTCTGCCTCCTCGGCTTGTCTGCAGCGAGTTAAGTTTTTAGCGCCGTCTTTATACTTTCTGACAGGGCTGCCCAGGGCTGATGGGATTTCTCGGGCCCTGGAACAACGCAATTACTCTCTCCATTTTTCTCCGTGGTGACAACAGGCAACAGGCCTCCCTTGTTTCTCCTGCTCTCTGGGGAAATGGCTGCAGCTTTTGGGGTTTCCGCCGCGCCTGCCCGTGTGTGCACGGACCCGCTCTCTGAGAGAGCGAGGCAGGTCCACGCGGCGACGGATTACAGCCAATGACGGCATGCGTTACAGGGCTCTGAGAGTTAGCGCCCAGAGCGGGAGACGGGCAGGGGCCGCGGGAGAGCACCCGGACCACTCGACCCGGTCGATGCCCCCAGGGCTCTGATTCGCTGACAGCGGCGGGGGGAGGGTCCGGCTGCGACCCCAACCGACCGCGGCTAAACCCTCAAGGAACGGAGGACGCCGTATCCTTTCATGGCCCCTTAGCTGTACTCAACATTCTCTCTCAACTCTCTCCCCGGTATTAGTATTTCTGTTCTGTAGACGAGGGGATTTTTTATAATAAAAATCCATGATTCTCAGTTGCAAGAGGTGACTGGCGGCCGCTCCGGCGTGCAGATGCCCTGCAATTGCCCAAACGAGACGAGCGTTTGCAGAAAGCCCCGCGCACCGCCACCGCCTCCCGGAGTCAGCCAGAGCCGTGATTGAGAGGTTGAGGTAATGGATGGAGTTGCCGCATCTTGTAATAACACGCTTTGACAGGGGAAACAGCTTCTGTTCTTATTGCTGAGGGATTTGCAGTTTCAGCGCCCGCAGTTAATATACCAACCCCTCATTATTTGTGCAAATTTGAATAGCTCTGTCTGGGGTATAGCAAAGAGGGAGAACCCTGCGTGGTAATGATGTCACAGAGAAAAGGGAAAAAAAAAAAAAAAAAGCGAAACAGGGGCGCAACAATTAGTCACTCCGGTTGGCAAAACAGGGACCATGTGCAGCAACAAAGGGAATCTGCTGTGTTTATAGACACGCATGCAAATAAAATATAATGCCCAGATCCAAGCTAGCAGAGGCCTTTCTGTCCTTTTTCGCACTTTCTCCACTGCAAGAGTATCTGCCATCGGGCTGCAGGTGAAAGATACTATTCTACAGAGCCAAAATGGGCTGAGTTATCCGCACTTTGGCTGCGAGGTGCAGATAAAATGTAAACAGGAATGAAAGGGAGACCAATGCATTCTGGGGAAGAGAAGAGGTAAAAAAAAAGATACGATAGCCCTTCTTTTTCCCCTCAGGGACAGAGAGCCCTGGCTCTTCACAAAGCACGCAGGCCCCTTGAGATTTTCTGCGGTCTTCGGCTCAGCAAGGTTTTTTTTATTTTGTTTTATCAAAGTAACTGTGTTCAGATGTCACAGCATATTGATCTATAGAGTGCAAGGGAGAGGGGACTATGGCGGGTCAAATCCTGTTTCTGAGAGCTGCGTTAACCCTCTGCGTCCCGGAGCCGCTGGATTAGCGTGCCACCGTTGATGGCAGTTGCCCGAGAAGGCATCATGGATTAAAAAGTCAGATGCAAGTCGAATCCCCACCAACCCCCACCAACCAAAGCAGAATTTGAGCCCCACCATTTCCTCGTACTGTAAAAAAAAAACATAATTAGCTAAAAAGTGACAATTTATTATTGCATCTGGTCTCCTCTGGGCTTAAAACAGATCTCATTAAGATCTGTCATTAGATGAACCACGCTGAAATGCCCCTGAAACACAAATTCTCATCATAGCACCGGACAACTTCGAGAGCAGGGGGAGATAAATAAAGCAACTCAGATGCGACCTGTGGGAAGCTTAACAAAACGAGCCCCCATCCCCCGAGAAATTACCAGAGAGCAGCTCAGGGTCGCGCAGGTAAACCCAGACAGGGAGGGCAGAGGGCCCCCACCTGTGGAAGCCACCCGGCGGCGCGGGTGCTGTGATTGGCAGCCTCCCTCGTCAGCGTGCTCTGACCGTGGCGACACAGCGCTCTTATATTTACCGCCGTTCCTTCTCTGATTAGCCGCGATTCAGGCCTTCCGCGCTGATTAGAGCTGACTGACACGGGCCCCCTTTTCCCAAAATAAAGAAATAAACAAACGACGAGAGACACTTGTCTTAGAAAGAGCACCGTTTTTGTGTTTTTGTTTTTTCTCTCTCTCTCTCTCTCTCTCTCTCTCTCTCTCTCTCTCTCTCTCTCTCTCTCTCTCTCCCAGAAGCCTTTTTCAATCAGGGAGTCCTCCCATGTTGATTTTCAATGCAAGCTGATTAAAGTGAGACAATGAGACCCGCCGATGTCCCGCCCCCCCGCTCCCCCCCCCCTTCCCCTCGTCTGGAATCGCGTTTCCAGGCGCTGATTACGGGTTGGGGGGGTGGGGGGTGCGTTGCCTGGGCCTTTCCACCGTGTCCCGGCGAAGACGCGCGCCGATAATTCCCACCGGCGTGTGCTGCGGAAGGGCTGGCGCTCTACCACGGTTAGCGCTAGGCATTGTGTCACTTAGCCGCGTGATTGGACGCCGGGGCCTTCGCCGCGGTTCTCGGAATTTAGCCGCGGCGCACTGCCTGGCGGGGGTTTGCGATCGGGAATATTAATGCAGCCCCCGCGCTGGCGCGCACCCCCCCCACTTGTCAATAAACACGGGGTGCATTTGACAGGGGCTAACTGTGATTGACGGCCGCGGTGGCGTCAGGCCGCGCACGCTGATTAGCCCGTTAGATGCGTTTCTGAAGCAGGGACCCCGGTCACAGCCGGAGGGGAAGGGGGCTTAGGCTGCTGGGCGGGACCTGGCCTTCTCTCACCCCGCAGCCAGGTGCTTAACCTACACAGCCTCGATAAATCTACAGCTGCATAAACGCTTCACCCTCGGCCTCAACTGACAAGCGCCTCTGCAAACACAGATAATAATAACAACGCTGCAGGGGTCCAGTCACGGTGGCACAGAAGACTGATTGATTAGTGTCCAGTGCATTCATTCAATCAATCTCATTCGGTTTATCGTGTACATTATCAACATGCATGCCTGTGTGCACATTTTTTTTTCCTTTTCTCATTTATTTGGTGCTGCATCTTTATTGACAAATCAGGCGCTGTGTAACCGGGCTCATATCCTGATGCATCGTCAGTAGCCTTCTTTAAACCATGATGTCACAGGTACTGTTCGGCACAGCTTAAAGGGTTCAATCTCGCAGTAATCTGCAGGGCGCAGGGAAGGGGGAGCTCTTTGTTCACTGCCAGTTCTTTAATACCACTGCTTAGGGAGACGCTCACTGTCCCCATGCTCAAATGCATCACAGGGAAGCAGTGGTGAAATTTATTTCGCAAGGGATGTCATTCAGGACAATGGGTGTTACTAGCATTACTACTCACACCCGTGTGTGTGCTTGTGTGTGTGTGTGTGTGTGTGTGTGTGTGTGTGTGTGTGTGTGTGTGTGTGTGTGCAAGAGAGGAAAAGAAATAGGGTGAGAGAGACAGAGAGAGAGACAGAGAGAGAGAGAAGATGGGGCAGGAACCTGGGGTAGAATCTGAGGGCCATGCATCGGAGGAGAATCGCACCCTGGCCCCTTTTAAGAACTGGTCCAATCTCAGCTCTAGTGTACATAAATAGATCCCTAATTGATAACCGCAATACAATTAGGCTGAGAAGATGAGTGAGGGAAAGATGCTTACAGCAAATGCAGAGTGACAGGCCCAGAGCACTCGAGCTCAAGATTACACCAGCCGCTTGCTGCCGACTGCAGACAATGGCTGCCAAAGCTAAAGCCGCGGGGGGGCGGGGGCATGGGGGGCGAGTGAGATCACACTCAACGAACAGAGAATGGTTCGCCTTTTCCAATCACGCCCCCCACAAGTAGCCAAACCACAGCCCCCGGGGCATCTTCTGTGTCACACAGCCTCTTGTATGGTGGCTATTTAGTGATGACCCATCTCTTCTTACCACATCCGGCACCACTCCCCCAGCACCTAACCCCACCCCCCCCACCGACTGGAGGACCAACCCTTCCCAGGGGGCCTTCTCCAGGATCCACCCAAACAGCCTTAACATCTCTCCAGGAAAAAAAAAAAGGAAAAAGGGACGGGCGGTCTCCTCTAGAGCGCTGCCCGTCCAAATTAGATCATGTCCCGTTTTAAACCTCCCTGCTTAAATAGGTCACTCTGTGGCACACCAAAAGCGCACCTCCAGTACGAGTCAGTAAACCGCACTGCCCACGGGCAGCCTGCATTCTGCTCTGAGTGTGTGTGTGTGTGTGAGAGAGTGAGAGTGTGTGTGTGTGTGTGTGTGTGTGTGTGTGTGTGTGTGTGTGTGTGTGTGTGTGTGTGTGTGTGTGTGTGGGGGGGTGTTGCACACTGAAAGGCCACCAAGCCATGACATTAGTGCTCTCTCCCTAAACCACGTTATCTCAGAACAGATCCTGAAATAAACCCCAAGAGTCACGTCTACACTCGTATGTGTCACGTCTGGTGTTCTGGTCTGCTGTATTAAGTCTAATCGAGCACCTGGCCATAAATACAGAGGGGGAAAGGCAGGGGAAATGACTGACGCTGCGTGGCCGTTATGCAGACAGAGAGAGTGACGGAGCCCGGCGTTTTTAAAAGAGGATACGCTACTGAAACGAAAGGCTAACTGCCTCCTTGCTTGACAATGCGAGGCATCGCCCGAGCCCTCAGTTAACCTAGCCGATCGGACGTGCTTCGCGCGCAACCCCCCGTCGCAGCTATGAAGATTGACAAAAGCAGCTTATGGCTTATTACCGGACCCCAGAGACACCTCGCCCGATACCGAGAGCAAACGCTCCCGACCGTGTGTTCGCCCGAGCCCTCGCCACCATAAACAGTCGGGAAAAATTGCAAAAATATTTTCATATTAACGGGCAAAAAAAAAGACGAGAGAAATGGCAAAACTGAGACGCGCTCCTCAAAGCCCTTCTGAAAAATTAATATTATGCTAATTAAGTGCTTGCTTCAGGCAAAATCTTGGAAACTTGAGCAAGGGAGTTATAAGCACTTAACAAATTACCTAGACTATTACGCTGGAAGCAGTATACATTTTTAAAATGACGGGATATTTGCCCCCGTTTTTATATATTAGGCCCTGCAATCCCTGAAACACTCTCCCTTTTTTCTCATGTTGCCATTTAAGGATAAAAACCACTATTAGATGTGACTTCATGACAAGGGGTGAATTGCCAGCTCAATTCCACAGACAGCTGATCAAATCTTGTTCTGTTTGACATTCCACTTCTGTGCAGCCAAAGTGCACCTCGACAGTATTTTTCAAGTGAGTCTCTGCAACACCGGTAATCAACACTGAACATAAAGTACCCTTCATATCATTCAGCTCAATATATGCAGAAGAAAAAGCAAACAAAATCGAAGGCAGCGCTCCACTTCTCTGCCAGAGAAATCGTGAGATGTTTGTTTTGTTTTTTTTTTCCCTCTCTCCCTCCCTTTCTCCTTGAGAGCGCATGTCATGTTCAGTGTATATAAAAGAGGCAGCGGGGAGAATCTATGGTTCATCCAAGCTGAGAAGGAAAAAAAGATAGTTGTTTTCATTTGCCTGTACAATACGATGCCAGAACATATTAAGAAAGAAAAAAAAACAGATTTGAGGTTCTGGTACGTGTGGAAGGCGTGTAGCCACCCGGGTGGAATGTGAGGCACCGAAGTGCAACATTACCACCCCCCCCAAGCCCCCAGGACTCCCCTGCTGGTGGTCTCGTGTTCACAGCCGATGCGTGCGGGTCTGTCTGGGGCAGCAGGGCTGAGTATCTCCTGTGTCGGCTGCGTGGCAACACCTTACCCAGTCCTCACTCACGTGCGGGGGTTACTCTGGCTCTGGGTCACGTTGCAGGCCCGGCTCGCTGCCTGGGAGAGTGTCCCGCGAGGCTTACACAAAGCGCTCACTGTCAGTTCGAAAGCTTCTCAGCATTGTGCTATTTTTTTTTGTTGGTGTTGTTTTTGGGTCCAGGTAGAGAAACAAAATATTATCAACAAAGAAAAAGACAATGCCCTTTACCACGCTTAACTGCATATGATGCATATTTATGTGAAAATTGCTTCGGCAATACTCCTAATCAAACTCCAAGCCAATAAAGCTTGTTTGATTTGATTTGGATTGAATTTATGCATCTCTTCCTGGCCTGGCAGTATTCAGAGCTGAGTTGCTGTGTAAGATCTGGGGTCCAACATCTCTTCTAATTCATACATAAGGCACTAATCACTGATTTCTGGATAGCACTTCTGCGATTGGTTACTTCTACTAACATCGTTGGTGCCGCCAAGCGAACAGGTGGGCTGAGACTGAGCATGCTCCTCCCTCCCCCCGCCCGTCGGAGTCGGCCGTGCACGCGAGCGAGACCGGGCTGCGAATCGTGACAGCGCGCCACCGCGCCTCTGTCGGGATCAGCGGCTCGGATCAGCCGCCGGCCCCCGAGGGCCCCCGGCTCCGACTGCCGCAACACCTCCAGGATGATCGAGCCTGAGAAAGGAAGCTAGTTTGACACGGTTTAATTGCCTCGACTCCCCCCAAGGACATCTGCGATTTATTGACACCTTTTCAACAGAGGCGATCGGAGAGCGGGTCGCTGAGACGCAGCAGAGTCACGGAGGGTCGCCGTGTGATGTGGGAGGGGTGTCGGGGCCGGGGCCAATTAGCAGCGACGGCGGCGGGTTCACGGTGGCGTGGGGTGGTGGTCGCGGAGCTGACGCACAACCCCGGCGCACGTGCAGCTGAACCGAGGCGCACCTGAGTGGGGGCTTTGTGGTCCCAGCCTCCCTCAGACGAAAAGGCCCCCGTTCAGCTCGTCCCAGCACTGGGACACAGGGGGCACGGCGTCTCACTGGCTCCTCTGTACCACCTGGCCCCCGGCTTTAATTGGGCTACTGTTCAGTGCTGTTTTTCCTCGCCGGGGTCGCCTGTCAATCTGGGAGAATTCGCTAGCCACCGTATTGGCTGAGCAGCGCCCCACGCCACATAACACAGGAGCCAGTATAGCAAGAAACGTGAGCGCGTGCAGAGAGCATGTGTGTGGCGCGGGTCACGAGACGGGGCAGGCAGGGCTGTGCGTGTTGAGGGGAACCCTGCACCCTGTGTGATCCCCTAACGCCATCCCTAAGATACAAACAGAGCTCCAAAGCCAAACCTTCACCTGCCACAGTTCACTTCTGACATGATTTTGGGGTGGGTCTGTGGTTAATTCTGAGAGGCCACCATTCCTTGAAGGTTAAAATTTGCCAAGCAATGTAACAGATATCCCACTAGCCTGAAGGACAACACAGAAAGGACAAGACCACCTGACCACATTGGGGAAGGTGTAGAAAACCATAAGAAACCATTAAAGGGTTTTTTTTTTTTTTTTTACTGTCTGTTGATGTGGAGACACTAAAATCCTGGCCCTCTAAAGTGGACTGATCAGTGGGCGTACCAGGGTGGTAAAAAAAGACAGAGCACAGCACTTATTCAGACCGGATCAAACACGACTGGATCCACACTGATCAGATCAGTGGGATTGGAGGCCATCGCTGGGGACAGCGGGGGGATGAGCAAGCGAACGCGCTGCAAGCTAGGAGTGCATTCTTCCTGGAGGAGGGGAGGGGCTCTCTGGGAGTTCAGACACTGATAGGCTCAATGGCTCTGCGGCACCTCCCCTTTCCTGGAAGCCCCCCCCGCCTTCTCCTCCACAGGGCCAACAGGCGCCCGGATCATCATCCCTCCGCTACCCTCCTGCCTGCGAGGCCAGGAGTTTCCACAGCCACATAATCCCTACTTCTGAGGAATACCAACTCCCACCGCAAACCGTTGGGCGCACCTGTCGGGACTACACATCAACCTCACGGCCTCAGCACACGCAGAACACGCTAACAGATGCAGGGAACGGCAGACACTTCTACCAAAAAAAACAAATCCATAAATAAATAAACCTGACTGATCGCTGCAGTCATCTACAATGTATCCACCGAGTGGAGATTAGCACCCATTATACAACAGTTATTCTCCTTCCACTCAAGTACATTTCAAATTAACCATTTTGTCAAGCTTCATTTTGTCAAGATTCAATCATTTTTTGCCGTAAATAGACCTTCACGTAATTAGACAGCTCATTGGGAAGACAATATCGAAGCAACCTGCGGCATCGATTCGCCATGTAACTCGAAACTATTCTTACTAAATCAACTTTTTTTTTTCCTTTTTACCCTAATGTCACTCCAATCTGACTAGCTCGGTTAGCTTAACTGTTGCGGGAGCATTTCTCTCATTAGTCCCCCGTATGTCACTGATATCATAGAGCCTGCAGATAGGAACTATAATTCCGCAACAACCTTCTTTTCTTACCTCCGTTGCCAAGCGGCAAGGAAGAAAAACAACAACCTAGGGATTAACTTGCAATTACGACAATGGCTCTTGTGACAGCCCCCCCTCCCAACCCCAGGAACGGGGGTGTGTGTGTGCAGCTAAGCAAGAAACACTACAGCTGCTCTGCCTCTGGGGGGGAGGACAGACGAGCGACAACGCAACACAGGCAGCTACACAAAAGGAGAGCTCTCTCTCTCTCTCTCTCTCTCTCTCTGCCACTCTCTCACTCACTCACTCTCACTTTCACTCACTCTCTCTCAGTCACTCACAATCACTCCCTTTCTCACACACTCTTCAGCTCTCCCACTCACACGTTCACTCTTCCTTTCACTCGCTGTCTCACCCCCCTTTTCATTCTCACACTCTCACTTTCCCACTCCCCCCCCATTTTAGATTATTGCATGCATCTGACCTTGCCCCGCATCACCACCATTTCCCAATCTTTCACCCCCAGGCGTTTCTGTCCCTGTCCCGGTCCCCACACCCATAGGTCCCAGAGGACACAGGAGCATTCCTGATACTTTTTTCTTTCCAGTGGGGTTAAACAACGCTGGTACATCACTGCCAAAAAAACACTCCAGTTAGAGGATTTAGGCAGGGGCTCTCCTCACTGCATCTGTGACGGCTACGCAACAATCTTGACTCGTCTGTTATTTTTAAAGCAACGCACTACCGACGCTGGAACAGACAGAAAAAGACACAAAAAAAGCAGACGACAAAGAAAACACTCAGGGGAAATGTTGAAAAGGGAGAGGTAATGTTAAGTACCTATAATTTAAATGCCTCCATAAAGAACTGTTGACTTTTATGTAACCAACCACTTACAAGTCCTAAATAAATTATTTTCACTGCATGAATTGACTCCTTCCGTTACAAGAACACTCTGGCTGTTTTTACAGCCCCAATATTTTATATTAACAATTCCCGTTATTCAACAGCGTTTTATCATGTTATTGTTCTGCAGTTATATCATGAAGGCTTTAGCACAGCACAATACGTCAGGTCTGATAAGGGTTTCTGCTAAGCAAATCAATACTATTAATGATAATCATTTCATATGCTTATTGAATTGCACCAGACTACCAATATCTCAGCCTTTCAATTCAAAGGTATAATACAATCTTGTTCCACTGTCACCACCACAGTGAAAAAAATCATTTCTTGAAAAAAGAATGACAAAGAATGACAGAAATATTACTAATAACTAAAGGTGAGTAAAACTGTGTCAGTCCTGATAAGAGAATTTCTCTCTACTGACAATGCCAGATAAACCACTAAAACAGATCCAAAAATACAGATTTTTTAAAATTATAACACCCATCACAAACATCAGCCAGTTTAACATTAAAAATTTCTGTTGCATTTGAAAAAAAAATGGAATTGGTTACATGGGTTGTGTGTTATTGGTCTCTGAGGTGTCCCAAAGCCTCTCCAAAACACACCAGATGCGAGCTCGACCAGGGATGACATCACCTAGCACACCATATGCCATTTTGGTTTCATATATTTATTACACTTAGCAAACATTTCACTCAAGTATTTTTACCCATGCAGCAAGGTCAGGGTAGGCCAAAAATCCATTATAAGCGGCCATACCAGAACACTCAAGGCTGAGTCCGTCTCATCCTTGTGTGTGGATGATCGAAGTTAGTAGCCACAGAATAATTGCCTTTTGCGTGTTCAAGGAAAAAAAAGGAAAAAAAGTGTTTGTGAAATGCTGGTGCTGGAAAGCTCTTATTGAGACTTCTTCCCCCCTGGCTCAATAACAGTATTGTGAGAATATCCCTTTGGTGAAGTAATATCCTTATTCTGTCCCCCTGAAAATTCAATAAAATCTCAAAAAGCACTATATAAAGCCACGGGGCTTTCTCTCGTCCTCGACAAGAGAATAAAGCTATCCCTTTGTGACGCTGGGGGGGGGGGTTGGCGAACGAAAATGGAAAAAAAAGATCTGGCTTTTGTATGCTAGGAGATATTCCGTTCTCTCATCTTTGAAATTAGAGAAAACAGCTTGTGGCAAGCTCAATCTTCAGATACTGTAAAAAAGCAGGCCATCGCGCTGGCAATCTGTTACACCTCTCAGAAATGCGCGCGCTACGCCCCGAGAGCGTCTTCAAAAACAAACACAGGCCTTTTGTTCCCACTCTTCCTTTTCGTTGCGTCATCTCGCGACGTGAGGAAAAAGTCATTCACAAAATTCCGCCGCCGTGCCCGGCAAAGTCTTTCCGCGCCTTCTTGGAGGAAACAGGATGGATTGGGGGGGGTCCTGATTTTATTTTATTTATTTTTTTTTTTTTTTGCATTTACGCTGCACAGACCTCAAAAGGATCATGGGAGAATCGAGGAGCTAATTAGTAAATACACGAAATGACAAGAATTCTTATTTGAGCAGAGAGGGCTGGTTCTGCGGTATTGAGTATTCCGGGCCTCCTGAATGGGCTCCAATAATAGTCATCGGCCTTTTTCCCAGCCTGCAGTTCCAAGCCCACACCTGGCCCGGGGTGCTTCTGGGCGACATACCTGAGCTCCGCTGGGGCAGATTGGGGTCTCTATAAACCGGACTCTGACCGCAAAGCCTCTTTTCACAGCAGAACTGTGGGCCGATTTACTCCCGGCTCCCTGGTAACAGGGCTTTGCCCCGGCAGCCCGCGGACGTTAACTGCGCCTCTTTCACTGACCGGACCAGACCAGAACAAAGCCCTTACCTCTCTCGTGCCCGGACCTCGGACGTCACCTCCCCGCGCGCGAGACCTGCGACACAAACGCCCCTCTGTGGGATTCAGCGCGCGTATTAGCCGCATATAAACCGGTTAGTCATAAGAAAACGTCCCTCCCGCTGTAAGAGCTCGTTCTGCTGCTCTCCATACAAGCAAGCGCTCGCAGCCGCCTCAACAGCGGCATCCAAACTCGCTAAACCACAGCGTGCCCAGCCCGTAATTTCAGTTTAAAATGTGATCTAAATAAACATTCGGAAAATTAAAACGAAGGGCTCGCCCGACCGTGAACTCGGGAGTTTGCGGTCGCCCGGTTTAAGAATATTAAGACAGGGGAACTGGATTTCTGCATCTGTCACACAGCGTAAACCTATTTGTTACAGCACAACACTGAGCGCCGTCTTATTAAAACCGCAGAATATTACCCTCAACCTTGGGTTCAGCTTCGAGAGTCGAGCATATTATCGCAGCCTCTCTCAAATGCAGCAAATCGCATTGCACTTTTGACTTTTTTCCGTGCAAAAATTCTATTTTCAGATATTTTCTTTAAAAACCCTGCAACATTCAGATGCGAGACCGGTTCTGCTGATAAACACTGGCATCCTCCGTGTCTGGGAGCTGAAAAGAACAGACAGCAAGGTGTCAGTCAGCCACGGAAGACTATCTAGATTTAAATCGTGTAAGCCCTCCATCCGAAAAAAAAAGCCGTTCAAAGTTTCTGCGGGCCTCACTCGACACCCGTCTCTCGCCGACATCGGAAGGGGAAGGGAATTTTTGATCGAGCCCCAGAAATAATTACGCTCAAACAGACCGGGCGGTGTGGTCTGTAATTAATAACACTGTGAAAGGCAAATCACGTGGCCCAACACGTTTGCACTGCAAACAGCAGGCGGCTCTGCCGCGGCCAGATAAGGCCTGTTCAAACCCATTTGGAGTGCGGTGTTGAGTGTGTCACCATCGCCCCTGCTCGCTCTCCTCTCAGAGGCGCATAAACCAACAACAGCTAATAGCGCCCATTATAGAACAGCGAGGATCTCCTTCCGCCTTGGATTAGCCGCTCCGTGTAATTACGAGGGGAGAGCGCGTTGGAAAGCGAGATTTAAATGGCACCGGGTTGGCGCGGCGTCTGAGTGACGGCTCGAGGGGCGTCCCGCTGCGTCCCAGGCACTGGCTCTCGCGTCCGTCTGCGTTTCGGAACCGCCGGCTGCGGGGGATGCATTCAGAGCCGGGAGGAGGGGAGGGGGGAAAACACACGGATACGCTCAAACCTGCCGCCCGCATGTAAATATAGGCAGCCCTAATAAATATGCTGCTATGTGCCCTGCGAGTTGTGGCGGGAGATCTGTGCCCCCGTCCCCCCCCGGCCGGATCGGCGAGGCGCAGCGCAGTGCTGCCCCTAATGAACGCAGCACACAGCCCTGTGTAAAAGCCGCGACACCGTGCCCATTCGGTTCTACTTGAAAACCCCTTTTTTCCAAGAGCAGATCCTCTTTTGTTCTGCATAAATGCCAATTACCTAATTCTCTCTAGCATGCAAATCAGATTAAATGAGGGCACGGCAGATTGCCCATACAGCTCCGCGCTGCACTGCTTCCGCAGTGACAAGAAGGGTACCTTTTGGGACAATTCTCTACCAAGCACTTAACAATTTAATCAAGCCCTATTTAAAATTTTCCAAATAGATTTTTTTTTCTAAAGCTCTACAATAATAATAATAGTAATCTCTTAGCTTCCAAACCTTTTTTGACAGCGCGGTTTCACTGCCGAGAGCAATCTAATAATCTTGGGAAAATAATAATACAACAATCATGTAATTTTCGTGTTCTTCTGTGAATGTAAAAAGCATCTGCATATTTGCAGATCGCCCCACACTGACGTGTCCCGCTGCTGCTTTGCGTTTGCCGTCGATGGCGGTCTGGCGGTTTTAATTCGGCAGAACATGTGCGCCACCGCGGACCGGCCAGACCCGTGTCAGGGGGCGAGTGGAGGAGGGCGGGGGGGAGGCGGATGAGACGCGGAGAGGGGAAAAGGGTGTCTCTACCTGAGGGGTCTGAATGCTTCACTGGCCCAAAACACAGCGCGATGGATTCATTAACCCGCCCAGACGAGCGCTGCCAGAACCTCTTAACTTGCTTGAGTTGCTTTTGCTTTCAGAGGAGAAAAACAATGCGGCTCCGCTGGCGGGGGAGAGAGCGGTGCTCTGCACAGACCCGTCGCTGAGAGGGCGGGGTGCGCGCAAGCGGGGGGACCGCACCAGCGAGCCGGGGCCTCCCGCTGATCGCCCCCTTCCTGTCAGGACACGGGCAGAGCCCCGGGGGCTCCGAGTGGGGGACAGCCTCCTCTTCCTCATCCCGTCACACTGAGGAAGAGGTCGACGCTGAGCAGTCACCAGCAATGCCCGGGGCGGTGCCTGAACATGCACCTTTGTGTGTGTGTTGTGTGTGTGTGTGTGTGTGTGTGTGTGTGTGTGTGTGTGTGTGTGTGTTTTGCGTGTGTGTATGGCGTCGACTGCCTCACACAGCACAGTGAAACTGTCCCGCGGTACCAAAACTAGCCCATTCTTTAGGCCCGGAACAGTAAACAACAAATACTCTTTTGCATTAATGCATTCAATATGAAGTGCATTCCTCTAGGCTTTTTTTAATGTGACATTACCAAACTCAGATTTGCAATTCAGTTCCCATCGTTGCGCACACTAATAAAAAGACTCCTCCCTGCAGAAGTTGCACAGGCAGAGACTTTATTACTGTCGAGAGTATTTAGTAAAATTCCTCCAGTTTTGTCATTCAAACAAATAGGCTGACGCATCAGGCGGGTGACATGAACGCAAGGGCTGTCGATTTTTAAATTCAACACATTAAACATGTTGTTCAATATCGACTCGTATAATTTACAGCATCTGTATCTCTCATGGCGCGCAAATTATTATTTACTTGTGTGTGCAAGTGCTTTTCTCTGTCTTGCTCATTTGAGTGTGTTTGCTTATGTATGTGTACATGCATGTGTGCTTATGTGTCTGCATGTGGTACTAGCAAGGGCCAATTTCTGATGTGAAAAGAGCCCTGCTTCCGCCCACTTCCTGATCCACACACGGCCTTCCTGCTGGCTCTCCGCACACCTGCCCTTTAGACAGCAGGTAAACAGGCATTACGGGAAAAGGCTTTTACACAAGCTCAACAGGTTCTTCTGATCTGGGGATGCAGCGGCACCGCTAACACCGGCGGCGACGCCCCTTTTCTGATTGGACGTACCTGTGGCCACCGCAGCTCCTCTGACGTGCTACGTCGCTACGCGAGACGTTCGTAGGCCTGGCGCTTGGCTTGACCATCGGGCGCCAGGTCACAGAGGTCCAGTTTGCAGCGCTGTAGCCTCGCTAACGGGGGGGTCAGAATCTCCGGGAAGGCTTCCGCGGGGCGTGCCCGCGTCTGAGAATTTTAATTGCGAGCCGCCCCGGTGTTATGTTTGGTCTGGGAAGGAGGAAGGGGAGAAGCAGCTCACTGACAGCTGGAACAAGAGCACGGCGCTCTGCTCCTGGCTCTGAACAGTGCCTTCTGCAGAGCCTCACAAACAGCGCAGGTCTCTCCCAGGGCATATTTACCAAGACTACAGAGTCTTAAAGCGGCCGGCTCCGGAACCGGCGCCTCCTTAAGCGGTATCGCAGGTGTTTTCCGTCTCAGCTGCGAGGACACGTAAACACGCAGGAGACAAAACAAAGCACACGGCTCTCAACGGTGCGCCATCCGCACGCGAGGGTTAGCCCATTCGCCACTCGCTTCCGCCGAAGGAAAAGGTCAGAGAGGCGAGATGAGAAGAGTAAAGCAATTCTTCGAATCGTTAACCTCATACAGCTTCGGTGATATTCGCTCTTTTGCCAGACCGCGGGTGGCGGCTTCACCACCCAGGCTGTCCGAAATGGACTGGCCGTCAGTTAGGAGGTGGTGGGAAGAGGCGCTCGTTCGGCTCCAGCCGGTTCCATTTCAACAGGGGGAGCGAGAGGCCTCCCATAGGGGAGCCTTTGACTGTGTTAAAGGTGATAAAACAAACTGAGAAAGGACAATTTCTTTTTTACAGTAGATGTCTCTCCGAGTTCCCCCTCTCTCTCTCTCTCTGGCTCTCTCTCTCTTTCACCCCACATCACGACTTCAATAAAGCCAGCCGCCGATTGGTTCACACTCTATAGCTTTACAGTTGTTGCGCGTCCAATTGGCTGTTCATTTCAAATTGCACATTTTTCAAATTGACCAATTATAGTGGGTTAAAAAAAAAGAAAAGAAAGAAAAAGAACATTCTTGAAGGCGGAAGCTGTGCTGGCGCGGTCGCTGGCATGTTACCGTAAGCCAAACCCTACGGTGAATGATTAAAAAGCAAAAACGCGGAAAGAACTGGGACAGGGATATGAACAGCGATCTGTGAGCCTGGAAACCCCAGTTTGAGGCCTCCTCTCATTCTAAGCTGGGCTGCTCCCGCTGTGAGCGGGACTTCCAACACCTTCAGTTGCAATATAAATGTTAATGGAGTTCAGGGAAGAAAAACGCCGCGTAAACAAACAAATGTGGTATTCCATGCTCCGGGCTGCAGGAGGCCCGGTTCTGTGGCTCCACCCCGCCGCCGCAAAGGGGGGGGTGAGCGGGGGGGCTTCTTTCTGGCAGGAGAGCGGGGAATCAGACCGGGTTTCACACAGACACGGTCTGTGATGACGGCTGATCGAAGTCTGCCTGCACCTCCTACTGAGTCACCTGTACACTTCCCTGGTTACAGCCGCTTCACGTATACACGTGCCTGGGCATGATGGGATGGGCAAAGCAGGAACTCGCCACAGAGGGCTCCAATTGGCTCAAATCAGCCTGGCATCCGTGACAAAAAGCCTCCCCCTGGCTACTGCTGCTCAGGTGTCACCGCAGCCAGGTTCGACACGATGGGCGTTTGGAGCCGGCGTCTGTGCACAAGTGCGATCGAGATTTTCTATTTCCCATCTCAAAACAAACCTCGAGCTACAGCACGTCCACATCTCCTCACCGAGCTCCGTTCTGTGAATCAAACATTACCCATCAGCCCCTCTTTATTATAACCGGACCCCTGGCTACAGGAGTAACATATAAAAGGAACGGAGAGAGAGGAAATTACAGAATAAACATTCGCATTCACGCCCAGAGACAACAGGAGCTCTCAGTCCTCGCCTGTTCAAAGGGTTCAGCAACCTTCGCACCAATTAGACATCACAGGGCAGCCTGCGTGGCGGTCTCCTCCTCAAACGCCTTTCATTTCCAACCCCTGCCTATGCATTTTTAATAAGGTATAATTTAGGGATTTAAATAAAGATCAAATTCTTCCTGTTGCACCCCAGAGGGAGGAAAAAAGGGGCCCCGCTCAATGCAGGGCGCTGCTGTAGCCATTTCGGCTCCCCAGTTCAGCCCTTCGACGTCGGCCGGGGTTTGTACCGAGGGCCGCAGAGCCCCCGGGATCCATCAATGGCCGTAATTAACAGCTCACTGCTTTACGTGGGCCCTTCCCTGGATATCTGGTTCCTGCAGACCAGCAGTGCACAGACCTGCAGCTCCTATGTGCGGGACTGGCGTATAGAGCCACACCTGCAGGGAGTATTTAGCAGAAGTGGGGGTTGGGCTTGCACCTGCGACACAGGCTAAAAAAAGGGGGTCTTACATGGTTGCTTTGAGCCTTGATCATCGATCCTCATGGAAAAAAAAAAAAACTGCAGACCTTCCTGTTTTCAAACATTCCCCAAACCACACTGTGAATAAAGGGCGAAACCGTTTCTGCCCCTTTTGCTTTCGCCATTCAGAAACCTCCAAGATGTCGCTCTGATGTCAATAATTCAGGAATGTGATGTGATGGAATGTGTCCCCGGTCATCGTATCTCCTCCCACCCTTACAGTTCTGATAAGACGCTTCCTGCCGTTGCCACTGAGGCTGTGGTGAAGCGCTCTGAAATAAAGCGTGGGGAAACTACATCTGGAGAGAACAGCTCCCCCGAACACACTGACACTGGCAGTTTCTTTACAACATGTCCGCTTTCATCCTTACACTGGCTGGAGCCATATTTACTACCTGTAAACCAGTGGGGGGGGGAAACAACCAAGATAATGCCTCACCAGTGCCCTCTCCGTCATTAATAACGTGTGAATATATGCATTAAGCAAGATCCGATCCACCCCAGAGTTTCCAGCAGGGAGCACCATCTTTTTTTCAGCTTTCAACAGTCTATACGCGGCTGCCAAACCCTAATTATGGTCTCTGTAGCTTCCCTTTGCCGACTTTCAGAGCCTGGGCGACAGAGACTTCCTCCTGCACTTTGAGGGGGAGGAAAAAAAAACCCCTCTGGAACCCGCTGCGAGACCAAAGAGAGCTTTGGCATTTTTTTTGTAATTGATTGCCATTGTCAAGCTGGTGTATCTTGTTATAAATGGGCTCTTAGAGTTGTAAGGGGCACGCACTCCAGAGTGTTGTGCCGAGGTAATGGCGCAGGCTGTGCTGCTAGGCCATAGCGTGCTAGCTCCCCCGGCTGCCGCTGTTGTTGTTGTTTGCATTTTGGCTTCCCTCAGCACAAACTGAGGACAAACGCTGTTGTGAAGTAATACTACAGAGCAGGCCTGAAGGACAGGAGACGACACTGCAGATTTTTAAAAGAGAGACTCGGCTGTGTCCTCAGCTGTAAGCCCCCCCTTCCCCCTCCCCCCGAAGACACACTGTAGCACGAAGGTTGCCTTCTTGTCCGCATGTGAGATTACACCTTAAAAAGTAACCCTCCTCCCTGCCTTAGGGAGAGAAACAGAGCTGTGAGGTCTGATGGCATACTTGACAATACACCATTCCACACCCCCTACGTGAAAAAGCCATGAAGTTAATTAAAAATAACACCCCTCACCAGGCTGCACTGTGCCAACCCGCACCCCTAAAACTTTAATCAAGCCGTTTTATGTCACAGCGCCACTGGGTTTCACGTTCAGGCCTTTGATTGACTCCGTGTGATAAAGCATGGGCTGCCAAATAAGAAACGGCTCGTGTCTCAGCACTTTAAAGCTCTTCGGCTGATATTCACGCCCTCTGCGGCGCTTCCTGGAGGGGCTGTGTTCAGGGTGTGACCGAGGCCTGGACTGGGAGCCACCTTTGCCTCTGGCAGCATGTGACTGTGATCACACCCACCTGCACTGGGGTCCATGGCGGGTCTGAATTTGGAGCAGGTGACACAAAGAGGCGATTTGGGAGAGGCGATTTGGTGACCATTCCACCACAGAATGGCCGACAGGTCCAAAAGCTGTCTCGTTTACCTCGAACCAAAACCGCTCTGGCTCTAACCAGCTCCAAAGACTTCATTTTGTTATCGCTGATAACAGGCCTCATCCATTTCACTGCAGTTTGTCTGTGAGCAGTCAGAGTAAATGCAGGGCTTGCATACTGGAAATGAGAGCTACAGAGACCCTAAGCAGAACTGCCTGACAACCAGTATACTGGCCTATTATACGACGGTATATATGCACAAGCTCCCCCGCTGTACGGAGGAGGGGGTCACAAGAAACGATAAGAGGAAAAATCAAGTCAGAAATCCACATCTGTCCTTTTCACCTGCATGGGAATATATTCTGGCCTTCAGAGGAGCTCTCCTCTCTCGCTCCTTATATAGACAAATCTAACATTCTCTCACAGGCCTGCCCGTGTCCTGTCGGCCATGTCCGAGTTATTTTAAGCAGATTACAGAGCTAGCTACTGTCCATAGTTGGCCAAAGACAAAGGAGGTTAACCAGTTCCAGCCGATGTCGCATAATTATCGTCGAGCGTGACTTCCAGCGAGTCAACAGACACGGAAACGGAGCGAACGGCCACTTGGTCGGCGAGGCAGCCCGGTCTGCCTCTCAGCCCCGCAATTCATTAGAGCCGCGCCGTGAATATTGAACGCTTTTTTGTCTTTTAATATATTTGCTGAAGTATGCAGCGGCCTGTATCCCAGTGAGGCCTCTGAGACCAGAGGTTTCCGCACAGCAATGATAGGTCTCATTAAAGAAGAGGGCAGGTCATCTCCGGAAGAGAGGCAACCCCCCCCCTCTCCCCCTGCGCGCAGGAGTCAACACGGCTTTGCTTTTCAGAGCGGCAGAAACAGGGGCAGCTGGCTCCCACAGCAGAAGAGGCAGGTTAGGTTTCCTCACAGCAGCGAGAGAAACGAGAGCTGTAAACTAACCAGAAAATAAAGGCCGGCCTGGGCCGTGGAATGGGAACCGTGAATCATGGCATAAAGGAGAGGGGGAGGGGCGATGTGGAAGGGGATCGCTTCGCTTCCTCCGGTGGAACGAAAAACAGCAGGCGGAACAGAGCAGCGGCAATTCCTGGGCGAGAACCTTCATCTCGCCTCGTTTCTGTGCCACACCGACCGCGTTGTTACTTCCACCCCCCCCTTTCTTTTCTTTTTTTTGTTTAAATGTAACCGTTAACAGAATCATTAACGTGCGAGTGATTTTAACATATGAATACACCCCCTCCTGGCAAACGCAGAGGCACCGATGAAGCCGCTTCTAAATTTAGCTCTTTTTCCATGCGGTGGACAGAGCACCGAGGAGGACAGAGAGCCTCAGAGAACCTTTCGGCACCGCTGCAGGACAGCAGGGCCTTACTCCCCCCCCCCCCAAACACACGCTCACCCCCCTGCCCCTGCCCCCAGCCCTGACACCTCCTCGCCCCCAGGCCAAAAGAAGGGGCAATTTCATTACATCGGGTATTTCCTGCCAGTCAGCGTCAGATGATACATGGCTCTGTGAAAGACGTCAACAGACACACAAGCGAGTTTGGTGCGAATTTGATGCAACCTCCATTTTCAAAATTGATCTTTTTATAGTGAAGGTCGGGAGCTCTTCATACGGGTCCTGTAACAAGATTCATGAGCTTATACAAGAAACATGATGAGACAGGCTGGAGTGGGGGGGAGCTGTCCGTAATAGACTCAAACTTCAGATGAAAAAATACTCTCGGCTGAATATGCCCGAGACAGTTTTGCTCCTTTTTTCAGGGCCTTAAATGGGAAAAGAAAAAAAAAACGCAAGGCTGAAAGAGGGCTGAGAATCGAGCGTCTTTCACCGTGCATAATTCATACGCCAGTTACTCGAAATGATCTCGCGCGCCTTAAAAAAGAGAGAGATCACAGTAATAATCTGAAATGGGTCTCAATGGGGACCTTTAGCATGAAAGTTTCCCCTTTTAGAGCGGCGCACTGTCAGCGAGGACCCATCAGCACAGATCGATCCTGATGACCCTTATCTGCAGCGTACCCCAACGGCCCCTCCGCAAAATCCCCGCAGACTAACAGACAATGAGCAGCAACAGGGAGAAAGGAGAGAAAAAAAAGAAAGCTGCTTCCTTAAATAATAATTAAAGGGGCAATTTAAAACATCGCCCCTTCCCACACGCTCAATTACTACAACCCACTTTGCACTTTTCCCCCCACGAGTCCCGAAATAGCACCGCGTTTTTTTTTGGAATTTTATTTTTAAAGGGGCGGCCACGTCACACCAGGCCCCTGCCCCTCTCTCTCTCTCTCTCTCTCTCAGCCTGTCACCGCGTTCGCTGAGAGAAAGACGGCGGCTTCGAAGATCGCGTGGCAAACGCGTCCCCCTTTTAGGGGTCTAAATGGCTTTAATTACTCACTGCTTTTTTGTGTCCGCGGCCTGAAATCGTTTTGCCGTTGCCGCGGCGCCGCGCATTTCGAAGCGGGGTGATAATTGAACGACTGTTCATTTGCATTTCTTTAAAAACAAAAACACACACGCGTGCGCGCACCGTTCGGCTGCTGTTTAAACAGATGGAACGAGATGCAGGTGTGAATTATTTAAAATCCAGCTTGGGAAACGTATGTCGGTTCTGACTGGAACCACATTGTGGATTTTCTAAAAGGCTGAATTAAAATGACAAAACAAAAAAATAAAAACCAAAAAACCAAAAACGGTGAGGTACGACAATTAGTCAGAAGGAGGGAGAAATTTCCGCGCTATCTGCAGTGTTTCTTAAAAAAAAAAAAAAAATCTGGAAATAGAACCCGTGCCGCATCTGAAAATTCGTTAATGCAGCCTTCGACAGCTCCAAGAGACAAATACCATGACCTAAAAATAACCTACTTTTACCTTCCTGCCATCATTATTATTGGACACACTCCAGCGCTTAAAATACGAGCAGCAGATGCACACAAATAAACGCAAACACAAAAAGGGGGGGAGGAGAGGAAGAGGCAATTTTGGCGCATGCTTCCACACCATGCAATCGGCTGGGAACGGCAGGATGGTGGAGAGTGGGACTAAAGGTCGAGTGGGGCTGTGAAGTACTAACGCTCTGAGATCACGTGGCTTCCAAACGGGCCACCGCGTTACCGTACCCTGGCCGGCCTCTCGTCCATTTAACCTCTCCAGTGTTCCCGAGCCTCGGACACCAAGGCGTAAGGTCAGCGCAGCACAACACCGAGCCCCCCTCTTGAGGAATGCCACATTCTCCTCCGAAGGGCCACTTTCTCAGACCGCCCGCTACGCACCCTTCCCCCCGCCCTGCGCCCCCGTTTCAGCTCAGGGGCCGAAACTGAGAACAGTAACTGTAAATCTACTCCTGCAAGGAAAGCCCCCCCCCCCACCCCCCACCCCAACACCACTCAGAGGCTCCTTACAAAAAATATGAAAACTTTCGGCCTCAATTACTTTCCGACACCTTCACAGCACGCTTGTTTTGCCCTCCAAAAGCGTAATCAAATCAAGGGGTTCGAGTCTGGTTGCTAATTCTAAATGATTACTGCGCTTCTCTCGACCCCAATCAGCCCGGGCTGCGTCTCGGGGCACGGTAACCCGAATCCGGGGGATTAATTGGCTGGTTGAACTGTGTTTAAGGTCTGCAAATTACCCCGAGATCCAGTTTCTGAAGTCTGGCATTGAGAAGGGCCCGTCGTGCGCACGGAGAGAAAGGGAGAGAGAGAGAGAGACAGAGAGGGGCTGTGCTCCTGTTCGTCCAGGCCTTCTGGGCGCAGTCATCTGCTTTTTTTTTTTACAAGCCCAAAGAAGCCGCTATTGATCGGGCGCTCATAAAACCCTTGAAAATTATGGCGGGCGTGTTTTTAATTCTTAGCTAATCGGCGAAGAATCCCGATTGGCGGTTATCTTTATAGATGCGGAGGAAGAGCAGAAAGGCCTGTGAGGCGAAGGCAGGAGAGGAGGGGAGGGAGAGAGGGAGGGAGAGAGAGAGAGAGAGAGAGAGAGCGAGAGAGAGAGAGAGACGGCTCTGTTGAAGGTGGTCTTGGCCACCTCCGTCAGCTCCTCGCTCACCGCGTCCCTCCGGAGCTTACCTTCCTGGCCTGTCACTGAGAACAGCTGGATCTCTGGACCCGACTAATCAAACCTGATTAATGTGGGCCGGCTTTAATCTTCCCGGTGCTGCTTGATTGAGGGGGAGGCTCTGGCCACGGCACCTTTGAAGTGGGGAGTTCCATTAGCTTTCATTGCTCTGATCGAACCGGCGGAGAAAGCAAGGCCCCCCGTTTGAAGAAGCGCAATTTCTACAAAATATAACTTTAAAAAAAGATCAATAAAAATAGACAGATACGGAGAGGTTTTTTTCACCCCCCACTCCATCCTTCCCCCCCTCCCGGTCCTGAGGCTGTTGTCTCTTAACCAACCTTCAAGGGAGCGTTTTACTTTGATCCAGTTCAATATGACAGCTGACAGTGGGGGGGGGGGAGGAAACAGCCCTGCCTACCCACGCAATACAAAAACAAACCGGTAAATTTATTTTACAATCTGTCATGCGGACCTTTCGAGAGGTCTATCTGCATGCTCTCGCCCTCTTCCTTAACAGTGTGCTCAGCGTGCCGAAACAGGCTCTGATCACTCCTCCCCAAACTCGCCGGGGACGAGGGTTTCAAGGAACAGGATTTCAGCAAACTTTCCCATCTGAAAGCTTTCACAGTTTTCATTGGAGTCAAGAAGGAGGGAGACTCTTCCTTCAGTGAAATGGATGTAAAAGGCTTCTGATGACACTTGCGTTGCCGCGACGTTTAAAACCACGCTGTCCAGGTCAGATGCTGCGCTGTCAGCTGTTTTACTCCCTCCCCCACCCCACAGAGTAACAGGAAAATGTAACACCAAAGGCGTAGAGGAAAGCCAGCCCCGGCCTGACCAGTTTGTAATCAGTTTGCATTCGAACAACATCAGGTAGAGCATTCAGCTCAGACAGCAGCACTCTCTAAAGAGACAGTGCATTTTCTCATTACCACGGAGCGAGATGGGGGTGGTGGTGATGGCGAGGAAAGGGAGAGCATATAAATTAGGGCACAAAACTGCAAGGGAAGCAAACTTACCGGGTCACCTGGCGTTAGTATCCTGCCGAGAGACATTTATATTCCCCGACATGATTGTACTTTTAATATTGCGCTGGCAACCCTGGGCACGACCAGGCTGGATTGGATTGAACAGTCAACCTCTACCTCGGCACCCGCAACGTGCACGGTTTCCGAGGATGGAAGGGGGTCTTTCTGTTTGCTGTGGCTGCGTCAAGGAAGCTATGGAGGGCACGGTGCATATGACACGCAGAAGTTTTCACAGTCCAGACCACCCGCTACCCTATTTTTTTTTTTTTAATATGTACAGGCCAAAAAGTTGTTTTCAATTACCTCTGTAGCAAGCTCCCTGCTAAGCCTCCCTGCAGCACATCTCCCTGAGGTTAACCGCTGAGGAACACAGGAGACCCCTGTGCTCCACGCATTACAGGCCTCCTCACAGAGATCTCCCTCAGTAACAGCCACACAATTCCACTTGTCATGCTTCAGCGTTCTGCCGTTACCTCTCAGATTATGACCGGCAAAATACGCGAAGGTATGCGCGCTTGTGCAATCCTTCCCTCGGATAAAGGAAATCAACTGAGAAAGTGTTCCTGGCTTTCTGTCAGCCCATTCTGAACTCATTAGATCCAACCAACAATCGCCAATCGCTTCCTTGTTGCCGATGCCCTTTTGAGAGCGGTTACAGGCTGTCAAGCATGTTTTTCCTTCTGTAAGCTACCAGCTGGTTTAAATACCTTCAGTCGAATCTAACACAAAACATAGAGGGCCGCTTAATTGCAGTTTTCTATACTGTACAAAATCCTGTGCTTAGAAAAATACAGAAAAACAATTATAGAAACAATTCTTAACCGACAGAGCACGCCTGCCTTTTTGTTTTTAAAATGATGGCAAGGAGAAAATGTGGCCATATAAATGACTGCTTTTTAAAAAATGCTGTATGACCTCACTGTCTCATTTTTGTTTTTTTTTTTTTTCACACCATGCATAATTGAAGGGCTGTAGAGTATTTTAGGTTAAAACAACTAATACTAAAACTGTCATGCTGTATTTGAAATGACTCCACTGGACCATATGAGAAATGTTGACCCCCTCAAGAGCCCATTTCCCTAGCAGAATTTCATACCCGAGACTGCCAAACAGAGTTTAAATTCGGTACCCAAGGTTACAGTGTATCTAACCACATTTGCCTGTGGCCAGGGACTGAAAGACAAATGCTGGAGCAAGCTAGCTATCAAACGGACTGTGGCAGCGCAGGCCTCAAGTTCAGAACACTGCAAAAATAGCTCTCAATATGACTGACCTTTAACAGAATAACACAGTTTTATGCACAGCAGTTTGCTGTAGTTCTTTATGATATCGTTCTGTCCTCCCCAGATCCCGTGCTGAACTCTCGGAGCACTTGCTAAAGGAACCATGTAGTGTCTTCACCTAAACCAGGCTTTGTTTGGAGGGCTCTAATTTCACCAACATATTTTTGAATTGGAGACAACATTACAATAACAGTCAGGTTTACGGGGTTGTGAAAGGCTCCATTACGGGCCAATTTGCCCGTTTTATTGCCGGCGGTGCTTAGCTTCATTTAATACACCTATTGGTTATTTCTGCGGCGGACCTTTCATTAACCTGTCTTTGGTGCATGCACATTGTAGAACAGGAAAGCAATACCATAATTTGAGAAAAAAAGTGACTTCCTATGCATGTCATCCTAGTTCAGAGTTGCAACAAATCCTGCTAAGCAGACACGTTTAAACACTTGTGCGTTGCATTCAGTCAGCTAGCACTGTTTTTTGTCCCAATTTATTCAGCTAACAGCAGAACTTCAACAGCATGCTAGATTTACAATGCACCAATCAAACCGCACTTGAAATGTCTACCCATGAACAGCTCACAAAAGAATATGCATCCTAATTTGGCCCACACATTTTATGGGCAGCAGTGATCATATAACATTTAGTAGTTACATGTTTATTTCTACAGCTGCGTTATTACTGATCACTTGATTCATGCGCCATCTTTCTGGTGACCAAATGAAGGCAGGCTTATGTTGCATTCGGCAGTTAACCCACGGCAGATGTGTGGCAGAGGTCTTTTCAAAACACGTTTTCCACTGCCGTGTTTGATTCCGTTCATCGCAAATTAACAGGGGAAAAAAGGTTCATCTGTCTCTCCAGTTTGCATAATGACGTTTAAAGGTCGGCTTGTCCGGAGCAGCGGCTGTCGTGGCTGTTAGTATGCACAGAGACGGGCTTTTCCACTGTTAAACTGAATTATGCAATAGCCCCGGCTTAAATAATGCAAATTCCACACTCTCCGAAACCATTTTTTTTTCCTCTCTTTTACTTTCAGTAAAGCTTTCAGTGCGAAAGTTACGCCGCACCTGCTGGGGGAAAACCTCAGACGGCAGAGGGTGACACTGGGAGGCTCTTAATGCGTGCTTAAAGCGCCGCCGTTGTCTCTTCTTTCTCTGACCTTTCGCAGCCGCCGACGGCCGTGTTTACTCTGCCCGCGTTGCAAAGCCTGCCGGGCGCCGGGCGGGTCCCTGGCTTCATTTCGCTTTCGCCCGGAGTCCCACTCCTCGGAGGAGCCCGCCCGGCTTTCGGATTGCTTCTTAGCAAAGCTGGGATGGGGGCGAGGGGGAGGTCTCGAGCGGGTAGGTCTCACGCTCAAGGGTGGCAGATCATTGGCGGGCGAATACCAAAAAAAATGGTTACAAACTACAAAAAAATTCAGGTTCTGTAAACAGCAGAGAGAAAACTTTCTGTATATACTAGAATACTTTTGGAGCCTTTATTGTTAAAAAACTTATTGATCTGTCCTTTAGTGCTTCCAGGAGGCAAGCAAAGGCTCTAAAGAAAATGCATGAGAGCTAAGAGACTGAGGGGTGGACAAACAGTGCCTGATTAATGTTAAACGTGTGTGCTCTACTAAAACTGATGTTTGAGTAACATGCGAGGGACACACGATCTTAGCAGGGAAATAAGTGGGAATAAATGCACCCAGCCTCCCTGACTCCGCTGCCTTCCTCCAGCCCGCAGTTGAAAGGGAATGCAGCGGCGGCTTTCCGTGCCGGAGAGCAGACAGACGGACGCAGGTCCTCCAGGCCCTCCAGCTCCAGACGACTGGGCTTCAGGAGGCCTGTAATCAGACTGAGGAGAGAGCGCAGACACACGGAGTGCTTCCCACCATCAGGAGCAGCCGCTGTAAGAGGCTCTTCACAGCCGCGGCCCCGGCTCCTGATTCGAGTGACAGCACCAGAGCGGGGGAGGGACAGCAGCCGCCCGCTGAGCCGCGCGGCGGGAGGTCAGCCGGCGCCGCCCACCTCATCCGCCAGGTGACAGCCAAAATAATCAAGCCAATAAGACGGCAGCGGCGGACCGCTCGGCCCAAGAGCGGCGCAATTACCAATCCAGATGAACGAAACGGCAACTTGATTTTAGACCTGTGAAATAATTGTTTAAAAATCGAATGCTATTTTTTTGCCATTATCAGTAGAGTTTTTTTTTATCCAGTTATGGTTTTGCTCGTTTTTATTTAAAGAATCAGTTCCTTTCTTTTTTTTATGAAATTAAATGTGTGGTAGCGCTTTTTTTGAGATGCGTTTGAGATGCGTCTGGATGTGGCTGATAGTGGAGATGAGGCCTGGTCAGGCGTCCTGGTCCATGTTCCCTGAGTGGCCTAGCATGTTTCCCACAGGCCTCCCGCACACACACAGAGCCCCCCCATGACACAGTGTGTCCACCCCACACCTCAGCACACCGCCTGACACTCCCGCTGTGCCCTCCGCATGGCCTCATGGGTAACGCGCAAAACCGAGAGAGAACAGCGGCAAGGGTGGCACACCTGTGTACAAGCCACATTGGCGCGACTGAATTATGCAGTATCAGATTTTGGCTAATGGCTTACGGTCGGAGTGATGTCTGGACAGGGGAGAGCAGCGGGTGGCCGGGCTGCACTCGAGCTGCACCTCGGCTGAACATTTTAATCCTTTTAATTCCATGCCAAAGATGAGCGCGGGCTTCCGTTTACCTTTTCCCCCGCAACAGGGAGATAGTATCTGCAGAGAGGGAAATCGGCAGAGAGAGGCGGGAGCCGCCGAGAAGCCGAGCAGGTGCGCTTTCGTCACGGAAAAGAAAATGGCAGAGGCGGCGATTGCGATCTTAACACTCTGGGGTGCTGGGGAAGAGTTCGGCCTCGTCACCCGGGGCAGCAGACAGTCCCGCCGAATGACACCCAACCCCCTGCCGCCAGCCACACACACCCCTATGAAACAAAAATGGCATGCTCTCATTTTCTTCCAGTTTCAACACTTTGTGGACAGCTATACTGCCATCATCCACCCCCACCACGCATACGCACACACACTCTAATTTCACAGAGCAGACTTTTCGTCTCTGGTGGGAGGGGCAGTGGGGGGGAGGGGGGCGTTTGCGCCGCAGCGGTATCCGTGCCCTCCTGTAGCAAGAGGCAGCTGTGTAGGTGCGGCGCGGCCCAGACGCGCACCCTATCTATCTTCCCCTCTCCTGCGAGAATCGGCAGAGGCGCGAAAATACAGGTAAAAAGATCACGCCGATTATAAGAGACCGCCGCTAACGGCCGCCGGCGCGCGCGAGAGAGAGTCGGGGTTGAGATTCGATCTGGGACGCTGTAAACAAGTCGACAGACAAAACCTTGCTTTCGGTGTGTTAAAATATGAACGGATGAAACGACAAACAAACACACAGTGGGGAAAAAAAGGCAACACTAGCCAGCCTTAAAAACACAGTATGCGAAAAGTAATTCTTGCTCCGCATAATGGATTACCATTAATAATATGCTACGAGAATTAGCCTCATTGTTAGCTTGGTGCTTTCAATTACCACGTCAGTTTTGACAGAATACCGTACATCCATAGGTTTCTGAGTCATCGTTATTTAGCTTTTAATCATGCCAACACAACAATACGTACGCCATGACATACGCATCCATAAGTGCGTGACCAGAATAGGCTGTCCCGCAAACCCACGAATACTCACGCTGTCGTTTTTCTAATCGATTTTGGTTTGTTTATAATCAAGGGCTTTTCTTCCCTTTTATTGCGACATTTGATTAATGAACGCACTCCAAAAAATAAATAAATAAATCTATTTGCGAGCGAGCACTTACTACTGTACGTCATAAATAACAGAGTGGAGAGAATATGCTGGGAAAGGAGGACTTCAATAAAAGAAAAACACAAGTGCTCTTCTTCCATTGATTCCTTTCATAACCCTCCCCCCTCCTCCTCCTCCCCACCCATCTCTTTCTTTGTGCCCACAGCCCTGCCTGGCTCACACCTGATCGTGGGCAGGAAAAATTAATATCTACAGCATTTATCAACCTGTGGGCTCTGGGTTTTAATGACTTTGTGGAATTTCTGTTAGAACGTTTTATTTGTCTGCTGCCTCCTCTGACGGACGCGGCGGCATTAGAACCCCCAGTATTTAATTCCACGGGCTGCACAGCGGTGTCTGCTATGATGAGCAATAAATCAACTTTAATTCATCGCCTTTCGCTCGGCAATTTATCTTTGCCGTGTTACCCAGGAGCACATCACTTAGGACCGGTGCCTTTTCCAGCCTTCTGTTAATAAACAGAGCATCTTAGCTTGATTTACGGTTTTTAAACATACATAGATTGTTACCTGCGTATCGGTCAGACAGATGGCTCTTAAAAAAAAAAAAGGACAGAATCTGGCAACTTTAGCTTCCGAATATAGTACTTTCACAGCATATCATCTTTCCAGCCACTCTGTGTAGACCTTTGAACTTATAATCTGTCTACGTGGACAAAAAACTAAACAGAATTATCATTTCAAAACAAAAAACTGTTATGGATTTCAGGTAACTGTGAGGTACAGCATTACTGAGGTTTAGGTTACTGCAAGCGACAATCAAACTGTGTGGTGATTGGCTACCCCTCTGCACTGGCGGGAGTAGATGTCTGGCCAAAGGACTAAACGACGTCCCGCGGATGCTCCCCCACCAGGCGAGCGAAAACGCCTCTGTCCACATTTAGACTTTCCCCTTCATTAAAGTGCTAATGGCCTTTTAATAGGCAATCTGACCGAGGTTCAAGGCACAGCATATTAAGACCTTCCTGCTCATATGCCCGCAAATAAAAGGAAAAAAAGGCAGACAATCTTCAGGAACAGAAAAACAGCTCCAATCACCATAGAGCCCCAGCTGTCCCTACCTTTCCTCAACCACCTCCCTTCCCACATCTGCCTTCCCAAGTGAGAGCGCCTGGAGTGCGTTACTAAGATCACCAGCTCATCCTCATTTAAAAAAATCCATCCTAAGGGCACATCCTTCAGTAAAAGCGGCTCATTCCCCTTCATTTAAAAAAGCCACTCATGAAGTGGCAGTGGACAAGTGGGTGAAGATTAAAGTAGCAGCCACACATTATTTCCCAATATTGTACAACACATCAGCCCTGTAAAAAGCGTGTTTATTACCATTTAATCGATGAATCATTTTCAATCCCCAGCACAATGCACGAACACTCAAAACTGTTGGCTTAGCTATTCTGTTTTTGTTTGGGCTTTTTTTTTCCCCTTTTCACCAAACCAATTTTCGCTCAGTTTTGTTGTAGCCCAGGTTCCCTGCAGAACGCACCTAATCACGCTTTCGCTGCAATTTAAGAAAGCGGTAATGCCTCTGACTGACAGCTCACACTCATCCGCCACTTCCAAAGAAAAGGAGCGGGGAGGATTTGTCACGAGCTGTCACAAACGCCGCGGTAATGATGGCTTTAATAGGTCGTGTTGTGCCTGTTCGCAGACGCATCGATATCGCGGGCTCCCCAAGGTCAGCCCAAGGCCACGTGAATCTCCGCCGCACCGGCTGACCCCGCGCCGAGGGATCGCCACCGTTTCCAATCAGCGGGCAGGTATTCCCAGCTGCCCCTCTCCCTCCCCGCCCGTTCCCCGCCATTAGACGAGGAGCCGCGGTCCCCGACCGCCGCTGTAATGGAAAGGGTCACGGCGGTGATGACGTCGTCCCTGTGGTGGTGGGGGTGGGGGTGTGGGGGGGGATGTGAAACTGCATCCAGTGATCCCTCTCCTCCCTTCCGAAATCCACCTCACCACCCCAGACTTCCTCCATGACTAGCAACCAAACGCAACCCTGTGTAGTGTTGGCGTCTGCTACATGAATGTAATGTAACGTAAAATAGGCCTCTCTTATGCTCTGCGCTGAGGACACCAAACTCTCAGACACTCCCATTCTTGTCCTGTTAGGGTTTTGATGAATGGGAAATTAGTGAGTATTAATTCCTGTGTTTTTCCCCCTCTCTCCTTTTCTCGGATTTCTTCCAGCTCTGAATCACATACTGTGTTGGCCTCAGCTCCCATGGAGCTCTCAGAACTCCACCCCCACTGCCCCCGTCTCAACTGTAGCTGCGCCCGGCCTATGAGGGGGCCCCCCCCAGACACGCCCCTCCCCTGCTGCAGCGCTCCTCTGGGGCCAGGCTAACTTCAGGAGGGAGGATACCTGCCGCCGCAGACCTGTAACATAGCAACGGCAGCGAGGCTCGCCGAGGCTCCCGCCTCCCCGCACCGCGGGGAATTGACATTTACTCCCCGGACCCCGCCGCGCCGGCTCAATGCAGCCTTTTGTTCATGCCGTCTTTTCCAGCTTCCTTCATTTATTATCTCTCTCCCTCTTTTCTGCCTTTCTTTCGTCGCGGGGGAAAGGTATCGGCCTCGCCCCGGCGGAAGGGGCGTGCTCGGGCCCCCTTTTCCCGCTCCCCGCGTGGCAACCCGCCCACCCGCTCACACCGAGCGAGCTCCAGCAGTCTTGCACGCTCTCGCAGGATCACGGGAAAGAGCCCGGCGTCGCACGCTGTGATTTACGCGGGGCGGCCGAGACGGCACACATTGTTTGTTTTTCTAACATTTGAATAAACAAAAAGGACAGGCGAAGGCCGCGGCACGCACTGAAAAAAAAAAAAAAAAACGGGAAGCCAGGCATTAAAAGAGGGCGAGCTCATCTTCCTGAAACCCCGCCGGTCAATCCTTCACAATTAAGCTCTAGTGTTACAGTGCAGTTTTTATAGCTGCTGAGAGCTGATGTCATCCTTAAGCAGACTGTGGATCAGGAGAGTACCACTGTGGGCAGCACATACAGAATTATTGGCCTTCAGGGAACGGGGGGGGTAGGGAGCTCAGGCGAGGAAGAGAAATGCAGTGTCACCGGTGCCCTCGCTTTCCGACCGAACGTCATTAACGCGCAGCCTGCGAGCGAGCAGCAGGCACCTTTATTACCCGCACATAAGCCACTTCAAATGAGCTGACACCACGTCCTCGGGCCTTCCCCCCACGGCTGCTGCGCTTTACAGGCAGAGCGACGCTAAGCGCCGGCGGAGACGCTCGCGCTCCTCCTCTGAGGAGGGCCGCTTCTGCGCCCAGGCTTTCGTAAAAGGGAGCCAAGTTCGAGGAAGCCGGGCGGCACTAATTGATCAACAGGCCTAACCAATTGTTAATTAGAGTGGAAACGACGCACGCACTACAACTTTTAAACGCCACGGCACAATGAGAACGCCACTTCAGAACAAGCTTGTGCACGGGAGACAGCAGGACTTAAAAACATGTCTGGCTTCAGCGTGTTCAGGTGCGCACGGCCAGATGCTAAACACACCACTGCCTCTTTCGAGAAAGGTACCTTAAGTGTGGTTGAATCTTGTAGGTAATTGCTCTATTAATCTTAATGGCTAGCTAATTAGACTTTACAGCGTTTGTTATCCTTCCTAAAGCGAGCGTGATGGAGTGGGCCACTGCTTGGAACTTCCTGATTGGGTAGTGTAGCGTTGCAGCAGTAAGGGGTCACACTAGAGATTTCCCTCTATAATTCACATAAACACACTCAGCACAGTTCAGACCCTATTGTTCACCAGAGAACCCTCTGTCCTGGCAGTAACACACCTACCAGCATGTTGGATGACATGGAGAAAGACAGATGGGTTATGACCTGGATTTTCATCAATATCTTACCAACAGCATGCTCACAGCACAGGGTGAATAGCGGAAAAGCGTGATATGACAGGTCCATGAATTCAACACCAGTGTCTGTCAAACCTCTGTTACATTCAATACCGCTCCAAAGCCAGCCTTTATTAAATTCAAGGCCACACCCATCCTAAACTCAGGTAAATTCAACACCACGCCCACTGTAATCTCTGCTCAGATCACCGTCCTGGATACAGTTCAGGTGCTGGCTCCTTAAACTGCCAGCTTGAATGTTTAACCGAGAGGAGAGCTAGCGGAGGAGCCTCCGCCAGACTGTGTGTGCGGTTATCGACAGTCTGTCTAGCCCGCCGCATTCACGCCTTTCCCCAAAACAAGATCATTTGCGGCGGATATTTTATCAAAATACAGGTCTGAAGCTGCCTTGCCCGCGTGTGCAGCCCTTGGCATGTCGCTCTGCTCACACCACATGTCCCACTTCTTATGGATTAACAAAGCATGTGATGGGGAGGGGAAAAAAAAGCATCCAGAGAGGAAAAAATTATTTCAGTTACAAATTCCTCACAAAATATGACAACATATGCCCTAAAAGGAACCGCTGCAAGCCTCACAGGGGTATTCTGACAGAACTATGTGTTTATTATTTTTTTTTTCTTTTTTCCTCTTAATTAAGGGCAGAGAGGCCCCCTATCCCCACCCCCTCTCACGTTCACATTCCAGAAGCCGGGCCTGTAGCGCCGGTTCAGCTGTGTCAGCCGTCACCTCTGTCTCCCATGAGCCCACAGCTGTCTGCTCCCCCGAGACCGCGCCACGGCGCCCTTCCATCTCCCAGCAGCTGGAACAGCCCCAACTCCCCCCCGTACAGTGACGCAGATGAGGACGAACACGTTCACATTACGAAAGATTCCTGAGACAAAAAAAAAAATAGGAACAGCTATTCGCACAGTAAACGCGTTCCCTTATTGAATTTTTTCTTTTGGTATCGATTGCTCGCTAATTGCCTCGGCTGTTTGGAGGCGTTTCCACTATCGACGCAATGCATGCATCCCGGAATTTTCAAATAGGTTCCAATCAAATTGAGGGTTCCATACGGTGTTATTAAAAGCGCATGATGAAATAAACACCCCCCCCAACGGATTTAAAAAGCAGAGGCACATGTGGGTCTCTCTAATCAGCGACTGGGCCGGAGGTGAGCGTCCCTCGCACTTTTGTAGAATCGCCCCCCGTTGAAGGCAGAGGGCCCCAGTGCTCTGCATTTACACCAGAGAGCAAATCCCCACAAAGGGTTAAACGCGATTCTGAGCGCGTGCCCCCAACCCCCCACCGCGTTGTAACGTTTTCGTGACGCTGTGAGAATTAAAAGGGTTTCCCGTTTAGCGTGGCAAAGGTTATCGAAGCCGTTCGAAGCCGGGCTGGCAGCGGACTTATCAAATACGGGCTCGCGTGCGCAAACACGGGCGCTGCGAGCGAGCAAAGTTATTTCACGAGCCAGCCGAGGGGGCCTATCTTTCACGTCGGGGGAATAACACTGGCAGTGCAAATATCTGCGAAAAAAAAAAAAATCACCAGGATAAGGTTCTGAACCTCCCCGCTTTATTTGTTTAAATAAAAGGCAGCAAACTACACTTTAAGAGATGTGACCCACAATGCATTATCTCATATCAGCAGTCTCAGTTCTTTACCCTGGGAATGAAAATGACTGGGGATAATAAATATTTCAAATGCAGTCGCATAGTGGAAAGCGCACGCTGGGGAGAGGAGAAACCAGCGTTGTCATTTCCTAATGGGCCTGTTGTGCGTTCTCTCTATGTGCCAGTAATCTCTCTCTGACTGAGAAAAACTGCCTCTAAATTTAGCATCAGATTTATCAAGCTGTAGGGTGAGCTGGAGCAAACAAGCGAGGGAAGGGGGATGGAGTGGGGTGGGGGCATTGTCAGTGAGGGGCTGTCCGTCATGAGTCACGTTCAGACAGAATAAAAATGATCCCGCGGTCTCCGTATAGCACGACACGGCGCCGCCCGGCTGACGCTACTCTTACAAGAGCCTGCCTCACGGCGAGGAAGGCAGGAGAGGAGAAGATGAAAAATTCAAATAAAAAAGAGAGGGTGGGGGCGTGGAGGAAACGGGCATTCTGGGATGAGGCGGAAAAAGCCCAGCAGCCACTGGGGCAGACAAGCATTTCAGCTCGCTGCTGGAGTGCGGTGTGGCGCAGGGCCGCCGTGGGGTCGAAGGACGTTAGCTAGGCGATGGGCACGCACGGCGTGGGTCAGGGCTCATCGACGAGGGGCAAATTCAGGCCTTCGCGGGCGGGCAAGGCCCTCAGCCTACAAAGCACCGGAGGCTGAGGAACACAGACAGGGAGCTCACCTGAAGTGGACTTTCTCACTTGTTTCAAACCAGCGTTTCTTTTCTTCCTCTCTCTGAACTGAGTGCTGCACGTTTAATTTTTCATGCGGTGTGAACGCTCCCGAAAGAACTCCGCTTCCCTCAGAATTTCGCTCAGAGTGAAGATATTTCAGGTAATGCTATTCCAGCATGAGGTACGGCAAAGAAACAGGCGCGTGGCTTTTAATATTCAATTCTGCAGATGAAGGCATAAAAAGAGAGAGGGGACATCGGACTTTCTGAGAATGCCAGGCCTGGGCAGCTGCGGCAAAATTGGTGACTAAGCCATAATACTCCTAAAAAGTGGGCATGACTCGGGAAAGACGTGCTCAGGCAATAAGCCTGCCTCAAGACAAGACAGAAGAAGACAGGCCCCATGAGAGGATAGACCCCACTCTCCTCCTTAAAAATCACTGCCCATAAACACATGATGCAGGGAGAAAGATGTGCAACGAGTCCTGCTTGTATAGCCTGAATAACAAGACATAAGCAGCCTGTTAACAAGAATACAATAAATATGTGTGGGAATGCCCACAGACAGTCTAAACACCCACCGGTAAAGTCAACAGTGTCTGGATCAGAATAGGGAGCTTTCATTACTACCTATGAGCTGTTCTTGCTAAGCTGTATGCCCAATGACAACACCAGCTTTATAAAGGCAACACTGAAGCAGAGGAGAATTTTTTTTACCACAAATTTCAAATGTATTACACAGAATTTATGAGCCCTCCAAATTATTCTAATCACACTTCAAATCAGGCATATTCTCTTGAGCTGCACTTGCATTGAACACAAATTCTGCAGCTCACATAGCATGAAAAAACAATTATGGAATTATAATGCACCAAAACACTTATGCAATCTTTTGACCTTTTAGAAATCAGTTGTAATTTCGCTTTCTGTTCTTCTGTAGATGTCTGGGTGAAGTCGCCTGTCATGTTGCGTGCCGGCGAAAGGACTGGCGTCCGCTAACAAACACAAACAGAGCCGGGATTGTTTTTCCTCCCCCCACCCCCAACACCCCCAGAGTTCACTTCAAAGTGAAGGTAGATCCGCTCCTTTACAGAGGCCCGACGAGTCCTGAGGGGGCGCCGTAAAACGGAGGTGGGGTCCGAAGGAGCGGGAGGAGGGGGGGGGCAGTACAGCACAGGCCCGCTAACCTCGACTCGCAACACGGCAACGCCGGCATCAAAGAGCGCTCGGCGGACACGTCGCGCGAGCTCCGATCCGGGGGGAACTGTCTGTTCTCACGAGGTGCAAGTCTGGCAGACATCCACTCCCGGAGAAGCCTAAAAGAGGAACCGGAGGATGCTGCGATCCGGGGGCTTGTCGCTGCATAATAACCTGTCTGGATGTTGACTGGTTTTTTTGAAATCTGACAGCAGATCCTCGAGACTGGGTGGCAGCGAGGTAATGTAGCAGACTGTTTACATACCGGGGAAAACCCGGGGATGTCAGATGCTATTTAGTCAGGGCTCGCAACTCAAGGTCAATCCTGAAGGTCATAGCGGCGAGATCGTATTATTCCTGAGAAAAAAAAAAAAGGAGCGCATTAGAGTATTTACACACGGCGCGCTCCCATGACGATACATTATTCATTAGCAATTTATGTAATTTGGAAACTACACGTAAAGACAATGACATGGAGGAGGAGAGCTGCTCCACATGTCCTGAGGTGGGATTTGAGCGAGAGCGAATCTCTCTGAAGAACTTAAATCAGCTCTGGAGACAAGTGTACCAGAAAATTGATAATGACTTTGGGCACAGCTGTGCCTAGTCACCAGGTGTGACAAACAACGTGCAAAAATGATCATGACAAAAGTAAAATGAGGACGGAAACTGACAAATCTGTTCTGAGCGCAAGGGTGTCAAAAACGCGGAGGCTAACGCTTTGCTCAGAGGGAAAGGGCCCATCTGAAAAACCCGCTCCCGGCTGTCGCCTGACACCGGGACAGAGACCAGCACAGGGGTCTGGGGGCGAGGGGGCCAGCTCGCCGGGGGGCACCTGCCAGAATGCAACGCACTAAGCAGGTCTCATGCCACAGAGCACCGTCTTGGCCCTGAAATTCCACAGACCCCCCAAACTCTGACCCTGGAACTAATCACCTCCATTCCATTTCCCACAATGCCACATGCCCCTGCCTCTGGCCTCCTCTGTCCCTGCAGCTCTGAGTCTGAATTTCCAGTGCATCTTTATGCATTAGGCTGGTAAACAACGCCGGGCCGGCCTCTCAATATACGGCGAGGAGAGCATCAAAGCCCCTATCTGCAGAATCAAAGGGAGATTGTATAGGCCTGTGTATTTTGATGCTCTTTTTGAAGATGCAGACTAGGTGAATTGAGTGAGGATCAGGGGGTGGGGAGGGGGGACTCCAGCGAACCTCACCGGTGCTGGGAGCTCTGTCAAAGGCTTTGTTAGCGGCTGTGTGGTGAGGGGACCTTGCTTTCCGTCCTTCCGGCCCGGTCACCTCATTAATGTCACTCAACATCAGTTTTTTCTCCTCCCCCCCTCCTTCCTAGGCAAGCTCTGGCAGCCCTCCGCTCTCTTAGGCTGCCTGCACTGATAACACAAAGCCCAGCATCCTCCAAATCACGCTCATGATAAAAGGCAGAAAGCCTGCAACACGCATAACAAAACAAACCAAAAAAAAGAGCTTAGCGAGTCAGTGCAGACAGATCCAGACACACAGACAACCGGAGGTACTCGAGAGGAGCACGTGTGTGAGTGAGATCATCGAATGAACTACCCTCTGCAGCTCGGGCTGGCTTCGTGCGTTTGGCTTCATCTGTTCGGAGCCGCTGTAAACAACAATGCCAAGCTCGGAGGTCTGCTGGAGGTTTAAAAATCAATCAGACGTGCACAATGAGACCTTTGTGGATAAACTCGCAAGCTCTGAGCAGTCCTGTAACAAAAAAAATAACATTTGGAGCCAAGGAGAATTGCGCAAAATGCTTATCACTTTGTCACCTGCACAGTCAAATTAATTTATATTTTCCAGACTGTCTCTTCCAACTGTTTGCCTTGATGGAAAACTATTTGGGGGATACTGACGATCTCTGGCCATGATTATCTATACGCGGGAAACTCAAAGGGTCCTCAAAACATCAGAATTAACCCATTCTGAACTGCGGTGCCCGCTTTGCCGAGCCGTTCTGTGTGGCCGCTGTAGAAGAAAACTGCCTGAATTTGGAGCCTGGAACACAGTGGCAGTTCACTGGGTCCTTAATTGGTGCTTGAGAGCTGAGCTGTGGAGCCAGAGTTAGAGCGGGGCTCCCGGGCTGAGGCCTCTCTCCTGGCGGGACCAGCGCTCTCCCCGCGGAGAGGGGGAGTGCTCAGCACTTCACACCGCGTCACCTTTAGACTTCATTAAAAACTTGGCCCGGAGTTTTTGCACTAAGCAAAGCGCCTCCCTTCAGCTCCGACACCATGGGACTCCGGCAGCTTTTCTCCGGCTTAGAACATTGTGTTCACAACAGTTCCGCAAAGTAAGAGGTGGCACCAGCTGGGGGAGGGGGCAGGGGGGGGGGGCAAGAGGGATAGTCAAAAAAAAAAAAAAAAAAACCAACGAGCCGAGGAGCACGCCGAACCACAGCCCCGACCGCAGCCGGCCTGCTCGCTCGGGCTAACAGGTTATCGGTATCGCCGAGGAGAACCCTTTTTATTCCGTGCGCTGAACCTTTTTTCCAATTTCTTCTGGAGAAATTAAAATGCCGGAGCCGTGGCAAGTTTAATTTGACTTCACAGAAAATGATTCTCTGTGCCTCAAGGGGAAAAAAATAAGCAAATCTTAGTAGTGTATATGAATTCTCAGCAGAACACATTAGGCTACTCATTTAAGTACTCATAAGCACTAATTTAAAAAAGCAGCGCAAAAAAACAAATACCTTTCCTTTTTTTTTTGCCGACCGGACCCCCACTAACAGTGCAGGAAGCCCTGCGGTGTCTCCTTGGCTGCAGAGCTGCATCGCTGTTCCTGCGAAGGAGCAGCAGCGGCGCAGGAGTTAACAGAACATGCCGTCCCCTCGGAACGCGCCCGTGGGTCCCTCTCGTCTCAATAACAGGCCCGCAGAACTCATCTCCTGCCGAAGCAGGCCTCCGTCCCACCGGCAATTAAAATCGTGTCGGGACACGCCGGGGCCTGTGGCGAAGCCGTCGTGCGCAGCGGCAACAGCGAGGATGGTGACGGCAAAGGCCGAGAAACACGCTGCGGGGGTCGAGCGTTGCCCCGCTCGAAAAGAGTGACCGAATCAGTTCCCTCTCCCTTTCCAGCTCCCCTCACATAGATAAAGGCACCCAGCTACAGCATGGAGGAGGAAGGAAAATTTGTGCACCTCAAAATTTCTTGCGACGCACCAAAACCCAAGCAGCATAATGCAAGTTAGACAGCGTGACATCATGTACTTGTAACTCCTCTGAGACAAGCTGGGGACATAGCTACATGTTGCAACATCACTAAGGATCACTGCAATGGTGTTGTGTATGCAACAATAATCAGCAGCAAATGAGGGTGTTTGTAAGTGCGAGGGTGTGTCCTCCAATCGCCACCCAGAACACACTGCAAACTAATGTAAGCGGACTTGAGACAATCCCCCTCATTTCAACAGCACTGTCACGTCATGACAGTGTCCTACTCTGTCGTCTTGGCCAGTGCAGAGTCTGAGAGAAGCGCTAGGGCACAGTCAACTTTGGGGCGTCTGGCCGACAGCGCAACTTGAAATGGATTCCTCTGGGAGAGATTCAACAAGGACAGCAACACTTGAGAGGGACGCGCAACAATACTAACGAGGCCCGACGTTAAACAAAACGGACATTCTAAACGGCATCAACAGACCCGGAATGCTTATAAGGGCCTGTTATTAACTTCACATGAAGGGGAAACCAATGCCATGCTAATCTATGCGCCTCAATCCTATTGCTCCGAGATCCTTTGAAATCCACATTCTCTGTGTAATACTAAAACAAATAAAGCACTTTTCTTCCCTAATGAGCTTGCCCTTGAGATCGTTATGCTAAAAGGACTCAAGATGCAGTTTATCCCACGGATTCTGTTAACATGTCCCAGGCCTGTTTCAAAACCACGCAGCAGAGTATGTAGACGAATGCTTCGAAAATACCGTTATTTTAAAACACCTGTTTAACGGGCTTTCATTTTTCGCATCTTGGTGCACTTCAGAAAAAACTACCCTCTTGCTGAAAAACTACACATTTAGGAAGCAAAAGAGCATAAGCCACTTCAAAGTCTACAAGACGAGAGACATTTTTCATTTTAAATGCATCAAGGGTTTTAAAAGCTTTTTTTCTCACAAGGGACAAGAGGGGGGAAGAGAAGAGGTTAAAGCTAATCAGTGGGGAAAAAAAAGAAAGCTGTTCCACATCTCTGGTAGTTTCTCAACCATATGCCGATACCCTTAAGACACCATGTGCTCTGGCTTTGTAAGGTTTCACTGCCAATTCCCCATCTGAAACCTGAACCGCTCAGAAACAATACCGCTCTCTGTGCCATTAGCAAGGACAAAAAAATCCATTATCCAGGAAAAAATGTCATGGTGCCGAGGAGCTCTACGCTGGCCGATGGTGCTTCTCATCGGACAGGACCAAGACCAGAATCACGTGGGAAGGTCCAAGGACTGAGACAAAGGCAGCCTTTGCCTGAGATCAAAACCAATAATTAGGCAGCAGACTAGCTGCGAGGGGGAGACACAATTACGAGTCGAGTGCAGGTGGATCGACGCTGCATGTGTACAAGACAGAAAGCCTACAGAATTTTTTTTTCTAGCCCAAGATAAATACGTTTTTTAAGGCCAGAAAGACTGCAACTGCAAATGCGCAGCTATAAGGCGGTGACCGAGGCCTGGTTCTCGTCGCAGGACTCCGTCACTGCCAGCTGATAAAGGCAGAACCCTGCCACCTGGAGCAAACGTGTTACCGTCTAAGAAACAGACCTTAGATTCAACAACAAAGACTCAATTATGTCAACACGTGAACTCCAGCTTCTTCAGCAGCCAGCCATCCTTTTCCTGTAAACATTAACTTTAGCTTCTTCATTATCCACTGACACGTTCCTGCCAACATTCAGCGACTCAAAGCAAAGCTTCCTCCTACTCTTGACACCAACACCTGTTATTCTACCGTTTTACACAGAGTGCTTCTTATACATTAGAGACAAAACAATGCACAGGAAGAGAGGCTAAAACAAAGAGGAGCGCTGTCTATGAAGTAGCTATAAATTGATGTTGTTTCTACTTACCTTGGGTTGAGCGCGTCGGGGGAAGGCAACTTTAGGATCAATCTGTGCAAACAAGAAAAAAAAAAAAAAAATGACGGGAACAGGGGGTGGGAGAGAGGGAAGAGGGAAGTAAAGTTTAAAAAGATGCAATGCCTCTACATTTCAACTCTTTCACAAACAGAGAGAAAGGGAGAGATTTCATTTTAAAGCAAAAAAAAATGTTTGTCAGACAGTGAAAGCCATGCCTTTAAACCACACTTACTCTCTGACGGGATTCGCGCCTTTCAAGTTGCTGAAAATGATTCAAAATGGCACAAAAAATTGGTTCTTGTTGGGTTTGTGCTTGAGATAACCCCTGACAGTTCCACAATAACCAGGAAGAGAGCATCTCATCAACCTGTTTTCCTTCTTCGGTTTATCGTCTCATTAATTATACTTTTCCTCTGTTTAACTTGCACTGAGGCGTGCTTCGGAAGCCTTATCAATCTCATATTCATATTGAAGAGAAACTATTTCATGCACCAATGTCACGCCACTCCTTCCTCAATTTAAAAAGGCTTTCAAGAACTTTCAAATGATCTTGACAAAGCTGGCTTGTTCGGGGGGAAAAAAGCGAAATTTTCAAAACCGTGCTCTTGCAGAAAATAACTTGATGGAACCTCATGTTCAACCGGTAAGAAAATGCATATTATTTACATTGCTACCCATTTCTCTTTTTCCCTCAATAACACTGTCTGCCTTGAGGGTGGATTTAATTTGCTAGAGCGTCATCATACATACAAGCTAGCTCTCAGAGGAGCATCTCCCTGTCAGACATGAAAACAATGCAAGCTTTTTCCCCTCTAACGATCTGCAACAGGTTGACCTTGCTAAGCTTGAAGTCGCCATCAGACCAAGTTAGACTACCTTCCCCCAGGATAACGATGTACACTTTACTCTGATTTACATCGGAGAAAAAGCTGTTCGCTCAAAAAGCAAGGCAATGTGCACTGACCAATGCTTTCAAAAGCAATCACAGCACTTATCACTTGTAATGAAAAAAGTAATTTTGCTTATTAATAGCCAGAATGACAACTCCGGGCTTTTGTGTATAACTTCTTTTCTTATCCTTCTAAATCAGGTAAATTAGAGAGAAAAAAAAACAAAACAAAGTAAATTCAGCAAAACTAAAATTCAATAACACCTGAGTGCACAAACCCTCCACGTAATGTATTCCATGTTAGGGTTCACTTTAGCAATTAGCCTTCTGCATTAAAAATTCAACCTCATTTACTTTGTGGAACCGGACCTACCCATGCACAGAGAAGACTTTATGCTTTGAATATTCAAGTAATCACTGTGTCTGTTTGCATGTGGTTTTTTCCTTTTCACAGCTTGCTGCTACTCTATGCTTATTAGAGGTGCAACCATTACATGCTGCTCTTTTCACTACACAATGAACAAACATGGTTTTGTCATGAGGTTTAGGTCTCACGATGTATGCATCCTTTGGTAATTAGTAAAAAGAGGACAAAAAAAAAAATCAAGCATTTCAAGTACATTTCATTTAAAAATGAATCACATGGGTAGTAGTCTGTTTTTCTGCAAACATCTTTTAATATACCACTGTGTGCAAAAAAAGGGTTGCATAATACTTTGTGCTGGTGTCTGTCCAACAATGTTATTAGAATTCAGAACTCTCCAGCCTTAGCCAGAAAATGGAAACAATCTCCAAAGAGGTGGAAACAATTAACATAGTAAGTAAGTCGAATCAAAATTAGAAATGGCAACTAAGTGTGTATTTATATTTACGTTATGGTATAATGTGAGATGACAGGCAGGTCTGAACAGAATGAGAGATTACCCATTTTAGAGTACACCCTCAATCAAATGCATACTTAAATTGACAAGAAAAGGAAAATGAGCTATGGATTATGGACACTAGAATCAAAATAATCATGTTTGTTATTACTGCTCTAACCACTTCCATCAAGCCCTTGCTTTGACACTTGAGATGTCAAGGACTAATACAACAAAAAAACATAAAAATTCAGAATATAGGCCTATTACTGATGTCATTTCCAAACCCTAATGGCAACCTAAAAATCACTCTGAGATGAAACAGGCTCGCGTTAAATACATAAATAATCAAGGCAGCTCATGATTCTACCAAATCCTTCTCATTTTTAACTCCTTTTATCTTGTACAACAGTCTTTCACAGCAACGTCTCACAAGGCCTCTTCAACGTGCGATTCTGCAAGATCAGGGCAGGAGGCGATCGCTTACATCCTCACTGCACTGCTTCCAACAGGATTTCATACATTATTGCCGCTTCTGGGGTGAATTCTCTCAACAGACTCTTTTCGCTGCGCAGAATGTTAAATTTACAGGTTTAAAGCAGCAAGAGTGCTTAAAAAGTGTTTCTCCCTTTGCCGTTGTTGTGGTTTATAGCCACGTCAAGTTCTCTTTTTAGAAAGCAGTCAATTACTGCATTCTTCCAGAAATTTGCTCTCTGATGTAAAACACTGATCTGAGTCCAGCAACCTTTCAACTGACGTATGTGTAAACCACGCATCATGAAAACCGCTATAAAAACAGGTATTTAAAAAATGTCTCTGGAGTATCACTCCATGTGCTAACACAAAAGATAAGGGGGAGCTTCCAGTCATACTAAACCCTGATGTGTAGCAATATCATAGAGCAGCAGGCTTTGGCAAACGAAATGTCTTCACACGTGTGTTTTTTTACTGTATGTATTGATTCAAAAATAAAGATTGTTGATTTGGGCGCAGATCTCATTATCCACCTTTCACCATTTTTTTTTGAGACCTTTGCAATGGCAGAAACTTGTAAGTTGCTTCTTTAGGCACGTGGCTTGCTTCTCCTATTGTCTATTTACTTTCCAATGTTGATTTGGAGATTCCCAGTGCTTAGCATGAAGAGCCAATTTGCTCTTTTGTGGCAAAATTACACTTGCGCTGTATTCTTCTAGCTGCCGTTTAGCTTTGATGAAACTTGAACAAACAAGCCATGATGAGAGTAAATCACAGCTGGCGTTACTTATTTTAATATAAAGAATCAGGTGGAACACAGCCCCTGCACTCCACACTTTCTGCTCCTCTTTATTTCTACACCTACAAAACATGTAATTTATTTTTTTTAACAACTGTGTCCACAAAATCTGGAGCAGGCAGCTTTACAAAATGGACGAAATAAATGTGTGTTTTATAGGGTTATTCATTCTTAGGTTTAAAAGAAAAAAACATTTTAATGATTTGGGAATGTTTCTGAAATGGCGTGCGAATGGTTTTTCAGGGTTTTTTTATTCATTTGAAAAATATATGCATGAGTTTTTTTTCTTCCCAAGCATTAGGCCCTGTTAAATTACCACTATATTCCTGCTCACGAATGACTCTCAAGCCCCTCTTTTAGCAGGATTCTGTGCTCAGCAAGCTGGGCATTCAAGGCACATTTGGCAATTAGCTTTGCGAGTTTGAATGCTATCTGCTCTTTCTCTGGGCTGAGGTAGGGTTTTTTTTTCTTTTTGCATTAACATCTTTTCCTACACCCAGGGCATGATTGACTCGAGGGAAAAAAGGCCATTAGCAGATTATTACACAAGAATACAGAGAATGGGATGTTGTGGCATGCTTACCCTCCTAAGTGGGACAAAACAGACAAAGACAGATGCCAATGCTTCTCGGAATTTGGAAGATAAAAATAATAAAAGTAAATCAGCAGAAACAATGTGACATTTTATGTATAAAAAAGAAAAATTATACAGAAAAGATTTAATAAGACGTTGTGCTCTGTCATAGCGATCAACACAAATTAAGCGACAGTACTTCAGGCATGCACTGCCCTTAGAGTGTATGTTTCAGTGAAAGTTTCTGAGCAGCGCTGTCATTTTCTAATTTAGTCCAAACGCTGTTTAATACACAACGCACTATGTTTTAACCTGGGGGGGGGAGGGTCAAGCAGATGTCTGACTGTCAACAAACAATCCGAAGTCGACTCCCACGTTTCTCCGAGCGGTCTGACGAGGATAAATAAACCTCTGTGCCAGTCGGCCTGCACGAGCGAGCAGCTCCAGCCCTGTGCAGTTTCAGAGCTGCTGCGGCCTGTCATTAATTACCCCGCTGCTCAGCTCGCTGGAGCTCGATCCGCCGCCTCACCTGGCCGCCCGCCGCTCGGGGTTGGGGGAGCAGCGGCTCCCTGTGCGTCTCCTGCGTCCTTCAAGGTGGCGTGATTTGCGGAGCTCCGCCGCGACAGAGCAGCACAGGAGCCACACCGCATTTCTAGGCCATCGACAGCACCTCAGTACGACCTCACGCTCACCCGCGCTGTCTGAAACCCCGCACCACCGACCGGAGGCCTCCCCCCCCCCCTTTCCTTAGACGGGGCATCAGAAATTTAAGAAACACTGTGAAGACTTCAGCCCTCCCAGGGACTGCTAAGGGTGTGTGGAGATCCTGTGGCTTCTAAAGAAAACAGACAAGCAATATTACCCGGTTTCTCTTAAAGGGAGAGGGGGTTTAGGTTTCAGAATGCTTCCCAGGGTGCACTGGGGTGTCAGAGAGGGGTTGCGAGAGACTGCAATCAGACGGAGTCAGACAACATTCAACAAAATTCTTCTGTCCCCTGGGCAGCCGAGGGCACTGTTACTGGCTCTGGCCCTATAAGCGCACGGACGAACCGCGCTCTTGTTATCATCTGTGACGCACCGGAAATAACCAAACAGCAATTCGCTTACGCCCAAGCACCACTTCAACTGGGGGGGGTTACACTTCGGTTCCAGCCGTTCAATCACACGGCTTAAACAAAGAGCATGACATCACACTCCTCGATCATGGGAAAAAATCACTGTGTTGTTACTCTGTGCTGTGTCCACACCGCCATGGCTTTTATCAACAGTTTCCTCTCACTAAGCGAGAGGAATAACATCATAAATAGGTCAGATTTTAAAACGAGCGAGCGAGGGGGGCCCTCAATCAGAGACGTTATGAATATTTCAAAATTTCACAGTCTGCGAGACTGCTGTGGTCAGGTGGCAGACCACTCTGCTCACCACACCAGTGGCACACGAGGGTTAACAAGAATGCACAAACCTCGGTTCAGACAGCTTAGAATCAAACTACAGCAGGACCAAGAGGACAGACAAGAGAGCGTTGTTGCCCAAAAATTTCCATTCAGCTTCTAATCAAATTAAAAATCCAAATAACAATACAGATCTGCTTAAAACAACAAGCACCACAGAAATACATAAGGCTTTCCTTTTTTACACTGAGCTACCTTTAAAGGTGTTCTGTATTCCAAATTGTAGTTTTTATTTGAGACAAATGAGAAGCTGCCCTGTTCTTTACAGCAGTTTACTTATCTCCTTTTTTATTATACATCTTTTTTCTTATGTAAAGAATATTTTGTGTACACATGAATGCCTTAAACATGACAGATATATGTTAGTAGAGCAGCATTAAGGGTTACTAATGACAAAATAATAAAGATATCAGCGGTATCACAACAGAAGCTGACAGTGCTACTGAAATTGATTTTCGAAATCCCAAAAGCATAATACAGTTCAGAAAAACACATCTGTTTTTTCATTTTTTGGCCAGTTTGCAAGCAGCTGTTGAAATCTAACAATTGTCTATATTATTTTCAAAAGGAAAAATAACAGTTTTATGCTTTTATTTTGCAGTGATACTGAGGCTAAACTGAGTATAATTATTTATCTTGCAGCATTACAGTACTTGTACAGAACTGCCACTGCACTGAGCCATCCAATGTCTTATTTATTCATCCGAATTTTGCACTACACTATGCTTTCTGTAACAGTAAGTGTACTTTTACTGAGCTGCTTGTACGGAGCTTACACACACACACACAACCACCACCACCACCACCAATACCACCCACTTCCTATGCAACAAAATTCTCTTGAGGAACCACTGTACAACCGCTTGGTTTCTATGTCAATACCCAACTGCTGCGCCACCTGCACTCTTCGTTCAGAGGAAATCACAGAACGGAATTCTGACAAGCCCAATGACATCGACTCGGTAACAGACAGAGCTCCAAAGAAAATATATACAGATCCCTGAAAACGCTTCAATCTCACCTGACCCTTCAATGTAAAACAGCAGCTCCTAAACCACTGCAGACGTAACACACAGAAAATGCACACTCACACTAACAAATGCACTTAAACACGTGCTGGTGAGATTGGACTGCAGCTCCAACAACCAAAAACCTCCGAAACGACATGGTGGCAATTAATGGCCTTTAACAGTGGGGAAATGCTAGCATAAAGCTACAATGATCCAAACATATGACAGGGAATATAATGTGCCCATAATTTCCCTGCGACCGCCCCCCCCACACACACACACACACACAAATAAAGACCGCCAACCTGAACCTTCCAAACAACTTTCAAAACATTCTTTCATTTACAACAAGTTTGACAGCCACTCTCCTGTGTCTTGCCAGGCTGAATCCAATCAGTTCAGTACAGCCATGCAACAAGTCACTGGTGCTTTCAGCCTTACCTACTCCGTAATTGTGTGCTGCCTACTGAAGTACAATATGCTTGTCTTTCCAAATATATCTGAAGATTTGTTTCCACGTCTCAGGTTTTGACTTTCAGAAGGGGGGGAAAAAAAGACAAAACATGTATTTTTCAGGAGGCATTATTCCAGTTAGAGCAGAATATTCTAGACTTGGACTTCACCACCCACTGAGCAAAAAGAAAAAACAAAAAAGGGGGAAAATGTCAGGAAAACGTGATTTTACCTCCACATAGGGACAACTCTTCAAATCTTTCAGCTGCCGACATGGCTGCATATTCAATCTGAGCTTCAACATTTTGTAATATTTTGAACATAACAGTGAATATGTAAGCTAACGGGAATCTGTGCTAGGCTCCAGGTTTCTCTGCTTGTGAGAAAAAGGTGTGAGTAGGTGTTTGTGGAGGAGGAAGAGGGTGAATAACTAATAAAATCACAGACGGGATGATTAAAACTTGCAAGACACCAATATTGCAGTATGATTTTTTGTACTAAAATGATATACTCGATATTCTCTCAGGTGGTGAAGCAGTTTTCAACAAGTGTGCCATGCATACAGAAGATCCTTTTATGCTCCATCCGTGCAAATAATATGATCAATCAGTAAGATGCAAACACACTGCTTTAATGTATTAAACTGTTTGGCATTATGTGCACACTATAGTGCTGTTGTATGCTTATCATTTAGTGCCATTTCATTTTTGATGCTCAGTCTATTGTTGTTCTGTACCTATGTTCTTGTTGCTCCTGTGATATGCTTTGAATATAACCTGACATGATGTCTGTGTAAATCACTCAGGATAAGAGCTTCTAGCAAATAAAAAGTGTAAATATGAAACTTTGCACCTCAAACATTAGGAAAATGTCATCCAATTAAAGCTTAAAATGGATAAAAAATGATTTAGCAGGAGACGCGTTTTGCGCAATGAAAGAGTTCCAAACTTTTTCAGAAAAGCCACTTTAATCCTACATATGTTCATCTGTCAGGCACTGCATAATTACAAGCAGAAAAAAACTCAACATTTGTGCATTTGCCAATTTCCCTCAACATTCATTAAATCATATTTACTAACAACTCAACATAAGTAATTACAATATTTAGTTCATATTTAGAAAACGTAATGCCATTTTATATTATCTCTCAAATATTTTTAAAAATAGGTCCATTATAGTATTTATTCCAAGTCAGTATTCTTGCCATTTATCATATAGTCTGTCAAGGGCTAAATGACGAGATTTAGCAGCATAATTAAATCGAATTCATTTGCCACTTATTGATTCCTAAAGAGAATATGTGGTTGGGTTTGCATTTGAATCCACTCAGTTTGGGAGCTTGCACTCTACAAGTGAGCATGCCACAAGCTCACAGAAATAAAATGCATTTTCATGACTGCATATTTTTATAAATGTCATGTAGTATAAAATAATGAAAAATTTGTACAAGCAAGGCAATTTGCCCTTTCATAAAAGGGGGCGTGTGGGGTAAGGATGTGGGTGTGGGAGAGCCCATGCTCATGCTTGATTGGTGGGCCAAAAAAAAAAAAAAAAACGGAGAGAAATTCACAGACATTGAAACGCTGCTCGACTCCACACAGCAGAATGGTGCTTAATTGGAAAAGAGTGCTGGTGGATATCATCCAATGAAAGGGTCAACAGGCATTTTGGAGCTCTCTACACATAATAGCCAAATTTAAGAATGAGTGTGTCTATTTAAATTGCATTTCATTAGTAATAAATTGCACTGACACAACTGGTCAATTTACAGTTTATTCTATTCATACAATATTTTTATGTTTTCTTACTAAATCACAATTCATGTTTGTTCTAAAATGCATTATGATTCTTAGAAGCAATGTATTATGCATATATAGATTTTTGCGTTTCAATTACACGTCAGGAGTACGCAATGTTAACTTTACCAATAAACAATTCAAAAGATAAATTAACATTTAACAAGGTTTTGTGCTTCACTGAGATAGACCAGAACACATTTACAGAAAAAATAATCCGTTGCCGTTATATTATAAATATCAGAAAATTAAAATTAATGCTCATAGTTTTGATAATGTATTTGAGTGAGTCAATGTTCTTAAATGAGACCGCTTATCATCGTAAAAAAGTTGGCAAATAGGAGGGATGCAGCAAGAAAAACAATTACACGTATTTGATTCAAGTGTGCAGTCGTTGTGAAAGCACAACTCGTGAAAAGAATGGAACATATTAACTTGGTCCTTTAAGAACATCTTAATCACACGTAAATACCACAGCAAAAGCCATCAATAAAACACCAACATACCGTCTTGGAGTCTAATTCGTGGTGTGGTTGCGCTAAGACTTTATCTACACTGGCAGCATCTGCAAACGTAACGAACCCAAATCCTCTGGAAAAAAAAACACAGAAATATAATTTTGACAGCGGATCCATGAGGTTCAGAATAACCACAATGACAATATAGGGACAAATACAAGCACAAAATTACAAAGCGTACAAATGGAGACTACACGGCAACAAACGGATAATGTATAATGTCCCAATTTAACACTTCTAAATTTATCAGTAACAACTGTTTACTTTTTAATACAAACAGAATCTGGGGGCATCAAGGTCTAAAGCATTAATCATTAAGAAATACAATGCCGTGCTTTAAGGAAAAACATACTGCCTTTGAGGGTTGAAACAACCCGAACGTTACTGTGTAGTCCCAAGTCAATGTCAAACTGCATTAGCTAGCCTGCTAGCTTTTCAAAGCTAGCTCGCTAATTTTAGTGTCTGTAAAACACAGCGTCAAACAAGGATATCTGCTAAGCAGCGAGACATTTTCCGCATGAGCACACGTGCAATATTTGAAAATAAAAGACAAAAGTACAACAAAACACTATAAACAATTTTACCTGGAACGCTTCGTAGTGGGATCTCTCATCACCATACATTCTCTGATTTCCCCGAATTTACTAAAATAATCTCTAAGGCTGTCTGTGAACAAACAAGAGAGAAATGTTTGGTTACTATTCATATAAAAGAGTCCGATAACTGCTGTTCGTGTGCTTTAAAAGCAACCCGCGATGCACATAGGGGTCGAATAGAGGACTTCAAACGATTGGAAATCAAAATAACCTTGCGCGCACACAGAGGTACACACAACATATCCCACATACAGTACGGAACACACACACCATATCGCAACTAGCCCGAGCGGACTAGACCAGACCCAAAACAACCAAAAACAAAGCGACAAATTTGAGTAGAAAATTAATTCTCTCACCTGGTGAGGTTTGCCAGCTGAGGCCACCGATAAACATTTTACTGTAAGGAGAAAACACAGCAGAAGTGAGTCCAGATGTCAGATCGGCCATTTTGACGTGTAACTACTTACAAAAAGCGAGCTAAACGGAGGCTGAGCAGCAAGAGAGCTGTTAGCTTGCTCGGCTAGCTGGAGCTATCTTGAAAAGGGGGGGAGGCCCCACTTGATAATATAATCAAACAAAGCAAAGGTGTAGCATGCTAGCGAACTGCATCCGGAAGGCAAGACAGACGGTTGTGCGCTGGTATAGCTGAAAGCAAGTGACTGTTTTCCTCATCTCACACAGGACAAATTAGTACAAAAATAAAAGTGCAATTATAATTTATTATCTTACCCCGGGTCGTGTTGCGAATCATTTGGGCTTCCAGATGTGGCTTGGCTCCCGTCTCCCTCCATAGCTAACCCAACTATAGCCAGTAACTAACAAACACAGACACTGCAAAAGCTAGGCGAAGCCCCGCTAAGAGAATATTACTGAGCCGGGAATGCAATCGTCACACGTGGGATCAGCTCAGCCTTGCTCCCTCCCCTCCCTTGACCCACGTGGGGCGGAGCAGGGGCTCGTCACCTAACCAATCCCATTGACGTCATTGGAGATAACCCGCCCATGAAAAGTTAGAACCACGCCCTCTATCGGCCACAGTGGTGCTCAGAGAAAACTGTGGTGTGACGCAAGGTATTCATAACCATGCATTTACTGGACGTTTATAACGCTGAGTGACCAGTAATTTTAAGATTACTTCTCATATCAAACTCAAACATACAATTACTGAAATTAATAGCGGACACTTTATGGATGTATTTGTATGTCTTGCTACAGCAAATCAAATGAGTGTTAGCTTCCCAAATGTGTTTTCTCAGCATTAACAGCTTTGTCACTGGCTTTCTAACAGAACATTTCCAGCCGTGTTGTTATAAAATATTTTGATGACATAGACATACTAAAATAATAAATATCAAATGAACCTTTTACAAGGTAAGACAAAACATTAATATATTGTTATGTGTCATGTAAGAGTTTGTCTTGATAAAACTGATTGACTGATAGTTTTTGTGTGTTTTGCATTGTCCTAACAATGATATATTTTATCCCCACATATATATGTTCTGAGAGTTGATGGGGGTTTCACTCCTGTATCCTGCCCACAGACCCGGTCCAGTGATTCTCAAAGGACACCTCTTTAAAAGTGGCATCATTATATTTATCAGAAACTCACATTGCACCAGGGGTAGATTACTGGGCAGATTGTCACTCTTTCAGACCATTATTTTGTTATCGCACATCCTGTTAAAATGCTGCCTTACTGCCTTATCCACCCTCGATCCAGTGTGTTACCTACAACACGACTGCCCTCTCAGCTCCATAAGAAGGACAGTAGCACTGAGATAAAAGAGTGCTTTAATGTAACAATACAGTAATCTACAACAGAACATAGTCAGACTTGTTAATGTGATTATTTCATTATTGCAGTGTGTGTCCCAAACCACTTTGGGAATATATAATATATAATCTGAGCAGCATACTTTGAAGCTGTTTCACAAACAGGCCTTCAGTAGTTAATTAAAAAAAAAAACATTAAATAGGATTTGTTTGTGTCAGTGTCACTCCATACCACCATCCCTTTTCAGGAAGTAAGAGCTGTGTTTGCCTTGGGTCCCTTTTCTTCTGTCAGATCAAGTAATTTCCTCAAACATCTACAAAGACATGCATCTAGAAATGGAACAGAAATTATTCTTGGAAAGTTTCCTCCACAGTCATTTGAATCCATAATAATTTCACCTTCAAGGCCATGCTGTCCTAAAACATTTCAGACACGAACAATGCAATAGGTTCAGTAGATCATTTTATTTTTGCCATCATTTCAATTCTTTTCTTGGGCTGGATCCAAACATACTATTGGTTGTGCTGTGCAAACTGTGTTTTGACTAAATGCAGTTTTTAAAAAAGCAAGCTATAAAACATGGCAAAGTCATACAGATGCAAATGAATAAGGACACAATACTACACAGAAGAGGTTAAATATGAACACTAAGAAGTTACAGTGTTTTCAAAGGTCACATGAAAGAGTCACATTATTTGAAAATATAAAAATAGTAGCATATACTGTTCATGATTATATTTTTGAAGAAACAAGAAAGTCAAAAAAGGCCAAGCAAATGGCAAGAACACATATGACACACCAGGAATATAGCATGGTCAAGGCACATGCACAGTGGAGACATTTCATAGACAAAGCAAAGACATAACAAGGACACAAAATAGGCATCCAGTTTGCTAAATAAATGTTTTAGAGACACTGTGCAAACATTTCTACAATGTTGCAAAAATGTTTTGTCTCTATCTGGTTTGGAAATGCTTTCGGTAACTATACATACTTTAAATGTTTATGCATATAATTATGAAAACATAAAATGTTCTTAAAACTTTCTGAAAAATATATTGTTCATGGTTTTAGTGTTTCATGAGAAATCATCTAAATTGCATTATAATGTTTAAACATGAAATTTCAAATGTTTGAAGTACCTTGATAAAATGTTCAGTGTTCTTGTAGTCTTGTTGTCTTAGTCCTATACACTTTTTGGTTGGAACGTTATATGACTAACATAACTGAGATAAAATGTTTTATACCTACATTTCACTTGATAACTATATTACAAAACTACTATACACATACTCTACCATACCCATGTGAATAATATTATTATCTTATGTCTATTTCTTCTTAATTTATTAGACACACAAACGGAAAGTAATGTTTAATTTGTGACTGACATTCTTAAGAATAAAGGACATGCTTGACTGACTTTATACACCACCCCTCAAAACAGACAACAGAGAAAACATGCCATTGGCTTGTTCGAGCCTAGGTACACAGATTGTATTGACATTTTTCCTTCTTTTTTTAAAGCCACTGATATGACTGTTAAATGCATTATTCCTTCAGAGGAAATTTTATATATCCAACTGTGGAAACATTAAAATATTTAAACCATTTTCCTGTTCATTTTAATATTTAAATGGAGCACCAGATATTAAAAAGAATATTAGCCAGAACTTTAGAGGTGAAAATTACAAGGCTAGTTAGCTAAATCAAAATTAGGTAACTTAGCTTACCAGTTAAACAAACCAATTTTATTACTTCATGTATCTAAAGTGCAAATTTCAAATGACCTTTTCGAAAGCTGTAAGTCCTACATTGCATACAATGACCGTTACAACAGAGTTGTTTCCATAATATTGGTTTGACACTGTGAGTGTTGTCATTGTAAATTCCACAACCAAACAAAAAGCTTACTTCAGCATTGCAGATTTATGCACAAACATTCTGTGCTCCATAAAAGCACCATATTAGAGGTTACAGGCAAACGCAAGACTTCCAAGTCAAATGGCTTGTGACTTTGATCTATGGAGAAGAGCACATCAAGGGACTATGCCTATGAAATACATCAAATATTAGATGAGTGAGTGAATACTGGCAAATGCTTTGCAGAGACTGTGATGAATGATGATCATGTTGTGCATGAGCAAGGACCAATAGCTCTGAAAAACAGATTATGCTAAGACGTGTTTCATGGGCTCAGCAGGTGCTTGTCTCGGATGCAGGCTGAGCTTTACGGCCCGGGCTCAAAACCTGTCGCATCACCTGTTGATAATGACCCACTGCCCATAGCTGGCTTCATTCCACTGGGGTTAGGGGTGAATAAGCTGGTCAGGGTTTTGTCTGGCACCTTGTGATTTGTCAAATGCCTGTGAGTTACCTGAATGATGTTTGTGTAGTAGTGCCAAAAATGAGCCTAATCAGGCAATGTGTGAGACAACCATATGTGGCAGCCATAACGGGCATGATTATGATCTACTGTTGGGCGATGAGAAGTTTTTCACCAACATCTGGACACAATGAATAATAAATATGGCATAGTTCAACCTGATCAAACAATGCTGTGAAAAGTTATGAAGAGATCATGTTTTCACCAGAGTTGTGGATAGGCATGGCCAGGACCAAAACCCATGACAATCCATTTGCATGCATATATAGTCCAAGGCAAATAAATATGCCAAATGTGAAATGAGTGCATGAATGTGAAAAGTTACTCATGTGTGAAAAACACATTTGGTCGCTTTGTTGGTCATGGCCCTTGGACCTAGAGCAGGGCAACAGAAAGCATTGTATGCACACATACAGACCATTACCAATGACTGTGCCAGATCAGAGCAAGACTGAGAAATTCTGTCGTTATGTGAGAAAGAAAACTGAAAGGAAGAAAAAAGAAACTAGCAGTGACAAGCAAACAGGAGGCTTTCAGCCTGAATGACTGGTAATCTGAGCTTTGTTCAGCCGTGCATCCAGAGTCAACGTTTGAGAAATGTGGCAAATATTAGCTGAATGACTGAATACAAATACAATTTATGCAGAAATCCTGTTTAGGAAATTAAATTATTCACATCTTGGGACAATTGTGGCTTTACCATGTTGGGCAAGGGACTTAGAGCCGTGTCCACCAGTTTGCTAAACATGTACAGTCTTTGTCTAATGAATGTGAAATGTATTAGTGATTGCTGTTAAAGCAAGTGAAAGTTGTGCTTGGTGGCCCATATTGGTCTTAGACCAAGGACCCAGAGGGTTTTATTTATCTGTGGGCTCTGACAGGAACAATGGCAAAAGTAAGCAGGAAAAAGAAAAAAAATTGAAAAGGACCAACACAATGGATTGTAAGCCTAATAATGTCAGAAGGAAAATGTTCAAGGACAGGAGAGGCAAGGAAAAGGCAAACTGTCAAAGCTGTCAGTCCTTCTGAGACATGCAGCTCAAAAACCAAATCAGAGCCACAGATGAAATCAGGTCTATAAATTAGCATAGTAATAATCATGATAATACCAATAAGCAATGATTATATTAATTACAAGTATTATTGCCATCATCTTCAATGATGTTAGCTTTATGGTGTGGTCACAACAGCACTCTCATCACAGGTGAAGAGAGTCCCAAAGGTACTGCCTTTTTAAAAATACATCACTTACTGCAAACCCTGTTTTCCTGCTTTACGACCATTTTTATTGATTCTGGACATATATATGTACATATATGTATCATTATTTTATGGTTCCTTTCAGAATAGTATAGCAATAAAATGCAGGGGCCTTTTGGGACGGTGATGTAATCTCTCCTAGCGGAGCAAATGAATGCAGTGAGGACAGGTTACTTAAAACCATATAGCTCAGACATAACTACTTGTCCTATCACACTGTTTTACAATGAACATTATGGTTTCATATTGTTATTAATCCTATTAATGAATGTATGATTTCACATGTATGCTCCCCAGAAAGAAGAGATATTGACACTGCATGTCTTTTACAATGTCAGGAAAGATTTCTTTTGGCTTGAAGTAAAACCTATACAGTATTGCAACACTTTGTTGCCAAAACAGGTGTCATTTGCTACCTACATTTTTTTTAACAGATTTCAAGGTTAAGTATGGAGAGGGAACAGTTTTCACTAAAATGTAAATGGGCACACCTATGACTGCCTGTAAATACTGAGAGGCAGTTATTTACATGACAATGTCAAGAAGGAAAGGTCCCATCACCTAGTGCATTGTCTCATAAAGGTCATAATCATAACTGTGGATCCAAGCCAGTGAAGCCAATATTTATGTTTGGCGTGGCCCCTCGGCAACCCTTTAACAACGCTCTCTTCCTTGAAAACAGTAGACAGTGGTTGATAAGCACCAGTTCATTACCATGAGGTAAATGTGAGTTTTTTCCCCATTCTATTCAAATAACACACAGCCATAATGAACCAAACAAACCATTTGGATGGTGTTACATTTACTGAAACTTAAGCAAAACCTCAACCCATATTTCATTTTGAAAACATCAAACTATCTAACATTTAAATGTCTCCTTCAAACTCTTTCCTCCCAGGGCATAATAACGATTTATTTGAAGTCTATGATTTCTGTCACTTGTGTTTTATTATGGCTGTAGGTGATTTCATCATGCTGCTCAGTATTACTATTCCGACTCTCCTAAAGCAAATTTAACTTGGGCATACTGGTCTCGTGATGCGTTCTCACTATGCACTGTATGTTGTGCATTGTTACATACTGCCCATATGAGGTAGATCCTCTGCATATCATTTGGTGATTTGCTTACGCTATATATCTTTCCTGTGGTGAAAACCACTTAGTGAGCTTCATACCTAAATGCTTGGAAGAAAAGGAATGGCGCAATGAAAAATACATAGGTTTATTGCTGTATCAATCCACAGACCCCCATATAAGTACTTCATTTTACCTTGGCTTTGTGCAATTCTGTATTAGATTTTGTGTGTGTCTGTGTGTGTCTGTGTGTGTGTGTGTGTGTGCGTGTGTATGTGTGTGCGTCGCATTCCATAATTACATTTTGCAAGAGGGCATAAAATTCCATCCACCCAAAAAAAGGGAAGAAAAGAAAAAGAGGATCCTATTATAACCTCTAAATATGCATGCTCATTACTCAGTAACTGGGGAAAGCAGGCCTGGTTTTCCATTAAATCTGAAAGTATCAATTAAGGCTGGGTGCTCAGTGGATTTTAAGTCATGCCACAGTGATTGCTGTTTATTTCCTCATTCTCAGTCTGAGAGAGCGCTCTCAATGGCTCATCATCCCCTTCCCTCCCTTTTTTCCTCTAACTTCTTCTTCCTCTCTCTCTCTCTCTCTCTCTTTTTTTCCAGGTACAGAACCTTCCGAACAGCAGCCGGGCTGTGTTCCGGCAGAGGCTGAGCTAAGCTGATGCACCCCCACACACACACACACACAGCCCGGCTGACTGACACATGAAGGCTGCCGGCTCACCTCACTGATTAGCCTTTCAGGAGCCGTTTCTTTGTTAGTAAACAGGACCCCCGCACGGACGCACCTAGGGGGCATAATCACGCCGCCATGTTAACATCTCCCTCTCGCCCCCCAATTCATTTTTACCACCAGCCTTCATTTAATTTCTGCCGTCTTAATCCCACTGTTGATTCTTAAATGCCCTGGAGTCTGAGAGCTCCAAGCTGAAATGTATTCCCCCCCACTTTCATATTATTAGGAAAAGGGGAGCTCTGGGACGGTCGAATAAAATGCTTGACACTTTCAGCGGTAAATTGGCAGAGTGTTAAGTTTGATTTAATGATCTCACCTGTTAGTAGACCAGCACGGTTGCATTAGCCAAAGGCGAACGGAGGTCAAATTGTGCTGATCGTCAGATACAGCTGGCGTCCGACAGGGACGATGAGCCGGTCTTAAATGTTGAATGGTACTAAGGTCGTTCACTCCTGAAGCCAATTCCTGTGACCGATCATTGAGGTACTCAGAACCTGAACTCAGCCAGCCGGTCTGGTTCCAGCTCTACAGTGGCAAATGGGCCTGACCTGAAACCCTGCCCCAAACACAGCAATTTATGTTAATGAGGGACCCATGAACACCATAAAAATTTGATGGATTTTTTACGATTACATTTTAAATCTACCCCAGCAGAATGATCTTAATGAGACGTCTACAGCAATTTAGATTACTCCATTTTTTTTTCATAAGATTTGCATTAGATAATTTCATTGCAGCTCGCTCAAGGTTATGATTTTGTTCAATTTGAAATAGTTGATTCTAATGATAGCCAGAAAACCCTACCTGTTACTAAAGCTATGAATTGAGTATACTGTGCACTCTGAGTAAGGCCTCCATTTTGTCACAGATATCTAGGAGGTCACAGATCCCATGAAATTATGAAATGCCCATGAAATCTGGAAAATTCCAAACATAAGCATAGAATGTGAACAGGGAAAGAAAATAAAATCATACATTTGTTTGATTTATTTCAGCCATTGTGTCTACATCCAGCTCTGACAACAGTCACTGTGCTTCTGTTGGATCCGTCTCCATGTTCTCAAGCCTACACCAGAGAGAATCAGAACCTCTCCATTTAGCATCTTCACAACTTGCTAGCTGTGCTTAAACTTCAGCTTCAGAAAAAGGACACATTTTCCCCAAGCAGCAACACTAAACTACTTCCTCTGTCAATAAAGTTGCACATCCAAAGCTAACACAGAGTGCAAATCCCTCTGCAAGTATTGGTTCTAGTCCACAAATTCTCTTAAGGGATACGATTAAATATAACATATAGTATAGGTATTTAAAGAGGTATTTCCAGTTTAAAACCTGTTGTATGAATGTCACAATAATAGCAGGAAGTGACTTAATGCACAATATGTATTTCCCTGACTTTTTCCAGTGATGTCAATATCATGATTCTGTGTCAATATCATGAGCTGCAGCTGGAGGGTTGTTACAGTAAATGTCTAAGACCCTCATTTCTATATTATTATCATTTTTTCTTACCTTTTGAATGCAGCACTACTGTCTCTTCCTGAGGTCACCCTGACACTGAAAGGAAACAGGTTATTATTTCTGTTCATGCAGAACAATGAATCCTCATGTAAATGGCCACAGCTGCATCCCCACACTGTAAAATTAAATAGATAGACAGGACATTTATGGGATAAATAATGGCAGAATATAATAAACCAATCCAATCAGTGAGAGCAAGCACTTGATTGCGCACAAACATAAATGCCAAGCTAAAAGGATTGGCATTGCCTCAGTGTTCTCCTCTTTCATTCATTCAAAGATTCATTCACTCCTGCTTTCATCCTCATTGGTGCCATTATCTCCTCTCCAACAGAGAGAAAGAGATGGAGGGAGCCCTCTCCCCCATGCATCTATTTATTCGATCCATCCATCTATACTGTTTATACGTATACACGCACACACGCGCGCGCGCGCGCGCACGCACGCACAACTTCAGTGGCTGAGATATCACTGCCGGGTTGAGCACGAACCAGCTTCACGGGGCAAACAAACATCACAGCAGATAAATCATTGTAATTGTGACAGCTGCTCGCTTTTTTAAATGAAAACACTCAGATCCATGCTTTATGGAGCGGCTGCGCATTTCCTTTAATCTGAGCAGCTAAGTGAGGGTGTCAGAGATGCCACCGAGCCTTCAGAATAACATGAGGGAAGCTGCTGTGGCGGGGCCCTCCAACTGAGGATTCTCTCTCTGGCAAATAACACCAAATACCTCCCCCTCCGCTGCATATTAATGCAATCAGCCCCTGCTCAGTAATTACCAACAGCATCACATACATTTCCCCGAGATGAGAGCTGAAGTGTGAGGGAGTGAGACCCTCTTTTTTTGATGAAGGTTCTCGTGTCACTGTGTAAATGGGAACCCCCCGATCGTTGCAGAAGGAAACTCGGTAATATCGCTGATTGTCAGAGACACACGCGCGAATGTGCCTGCAGCCACAATGGCATCTGTGTTTGATTAATGAATGGATAAAGTATTTAAAGGAGGAGTTTAATTTTTAATGTCCTACATCTGTTAGATGCCTTGAACAGATCAATATGAGGTCCATGCACTTAAATAAATTAATGACACTGTCCCCTGCAAATGCGTGTGTTTCTGTCTTCCCTCTGTTCTTCTGTGGCGTTAAAAAGAAATGCAGTATAATTCAAAGATACCACTTCCTAGTAAAGAAGACATTAAAGAGCACATTTATTGGCTTTCGCTTTGCAACATAAAAAAGACTATTACCTAAAATGCACAGTCAAGTGCAGAGCCAAAAGCTGAAAAGATTCATTTACACACACATACATTCACACAGACACAAGCGCGCGCACACAGAGACACAGACACACAAACACACACACAGGCATTCACATACAAACACACACAACTACAGTGACTGAGATATCATTGCTGGGTTGTGTTCACATATCTCTCTCCCTCACTCAAAAAATAGCCAGCACAGACACAGAAAAATTACAAACACGCACGCGCATGCACACGCACACACACACACACACACACACTTCCATCACTGACACACCATAATGGCAAATACCACAATAAGAGTACAAATCAGGGCTGTAAATGAAAAAAAATGTGGTGTAAGAGTGGAGGACAAAAGAGGTGTGAGTGACAGCATGAGGAAGCGTCTGCCACAGCTGCCACACAGTCCCTTCAAAACAAGAGCGCAGCCACAGCCTCCACCAAACACACCGACCGCACACTGATCTGTCTGTGACCGAGCTGCGTCTTTGCATTTTATATTTATTTCATATGTGCCGTATGTGATAACGTCAGTTTGCTGTCTCATATCTACCTCACATTGTAATGCAAATGTGGTTTCCGACACTGAGTCCTGCATGATTCTCCGGTATCAGCTTTCTGTATTTTTGTAGCTTTTCTTGCTGTCGTGCATTTCAGTTCTAAACGTTGATCCTAAAGTATTTATTATTTACAGCATACAGCGGTTAAAGCATTTGTTATAAAGTGGTGATAGGACCGGCTCTGCAAAACAAAAGTGAGTTGAGAAGAATCAAGAAAGATGAGTCGTTGATTTTCCGGAATTTGTACCCCATCTGGCATCTATAATAAATGTCTAAACCACTATTGCAGATTTTGCACCACTTGTCATTTGTGACCCGATTAAAATATTTTAAATTTTAACATATTCAAGACTCTCATGTCAATGAAAATTTTCAGCTTTGTCCTCGAGAAAAATTCTCACTATTACCTCAATCCCTAATGATATGCCACTTATTTATTCCGCACTCGATGTATTCACGTTCCTCACCCTCTCACTCCCTTAACAAATATCCTCCATCTCTAAAACTCAAGATGTTCCTAGTTGCTGTATCCCCTCTATTTTTTTTTCTGCAGTCACCGTGTTCTTACGTCAGGCGAGCTTGGGCTCCCTTTGTTTGATTGTTATGTAACAGCTGCTAGCACGCACTCCAACTCTTTTCTGAATAGATCATTTACAGCCCAATTCTTTGCAGTTTATTTAGGTTTTATGCTGTAATTTGGTTATCCGCCACATTGCTGCAATGGAACTGCTCTAAAGGCGATGTGTAATGAAACAGTGAAACACTGGTGCATTCACGTTTTTCAGCGAAATCTCTATTGTACCTGAAATAACATTCAAATCAAATTAATAATACACAAGAGACACGAGGCAAAGGTTACTTCATGCAATGAAACAAGCTCCAACAATGACGATTCCATTATGATCTATCTTGGATTTTGAAGAGAATCATGTCTTTTGGAACACAATAATAGAGTATTTAAAGAAAGCAAAATGATATTTTAGACAGTATTATGTTCCCTTTTGCTTTACTTTTGTCAGAGAGTATATGCAAAAGGCAATATGAATAGCAAAGCTGCGATAAATTGTAAAGCTGATATTTATAACACGTTGCAAAATTATTACTCTGTTCCATCGTAAGAAAGAAAAATACTTAACTGTTCTACTGTTTAAATAGGCCTACATGTATTTTAAGACTTCCTGCACTAACCCATGGACACACATGACATGGACACAATCATGACTGATTAAAAATCTCAGAATACATTGATCATGCTTTCTTTTGTTACTGTTGTTTAGATGTGAAATATGAATGATAGAACTTCAATATGGCTAAAATCATGTCATTTTACAGCGATCACGACATTAATGTGACAAGTATGGTCACGGAGACAAAACTGGAGGATACGATGAAAATCCTCAAGTATAGCCTTTTTTTTTTCTTCTGCTGGTGAGTCAAGGAGTGTGCTATTATCAGACCCAGAGATAATGGGGAATGACAAAGTGTGACTTAATTAATCATTGGGGGTCTTGGAAGAGACATTTCATTTCACAACACATCGTGCTACTCTCAGGAATCTTCTTTAACCTACCGCACGCCTTTAATTAGAGTCATTAAAGACACTGCGAACGCCGCAGCATTAAGGAATGTGTAGTATTAAGCATTAAGTGATGCCGCTATTGTTGGTTGACCTATTTCAGAGGAGCGAAGCCAGATGCTGAAAACTGACAGTGATGTCATATTTCCCACAGGTATGTACAGTAATGAAACAAATTGAGCAGTTTATATTGGTCTCCTGCGGAGCGGGAGGAATATTGTGGTGTGAGTGCCCACTGCTTCTCTTCACGAAATGGCCTGCACGCGTGTTCAGTGAACCCGGGAGAGTCTGATGTGTTTGTTTAGCAGTGCTGATTGATGACCATCAAGGTAGCGCCAGTGTTTCCATTTCCTCTCTTTTGAAGTTGGGTGGACTCGATGTCGAGGAACTCACTCATTTTTCTCTAGATTTCGCTGCCGAAATTGAGTTTCTATTTGACCTTCAAGCTCACTCAATCTCGATAATCTAAATGAGAGGACAGACACCTTACGCGGGCTTCTAGCGCGGCTCTTTACCGCTAAATAGGAGGAGAAGTGCAGAAAGTATATTGCCCTAGATGGTGTTATCCACTGCCCTCCCAAAGTAAAACCTGGTTTATCCCTCTAAAGTTAAATGGAATCATCAAGAAGAATGTTTCCACAGCAACCATCCTGCCATGGATATAAAGCTTACAGCCGTGACAAGAAATCTCAGTCAGCAGGCGACACATGGATACAGCGACCTCACGTGAACACTGTCACATACAGGAAAACAGATTGCCAACGTGAGTGGCATGGAAGTAGGCCTATATCTACTTTTGGAGTGGCAGGTAGGCCAATGTTACAAGTGGGCGGGACAGTCGCCATACAGCCCCGATCAGTTAGTGTTTTTTGGACTTTTTCTACAGATAGATACACACAGTAGCTACATGCAGTATGACTGCACGTAGTCTACATTGACAAGTAGCAGGGTGGTCCACTGGGTTTCAATACTCTGACGAAACAGATGCGCTCATCCACGATTGTTATCTTCAAAAAGCTAATTATACCAGATCAATCACGCTTCCAATTTCCCCATTCATTTCGGAAGACATGCTGACTATCACACAATGCTAATTTATCAGGAGGTCGCTTGAGTGCTTCAGATGTCTTTAGTTACCCATTTAACACTGATGTCAAATGAATGAAGTTAAAACCATTTTTCATCCGGTTTAATGACGCTGACACTTTTACAATATACAGTATATCCGCCGATTAGACATTAAACATCCCATTTTATTTTTACCCTTCATAACTCGATAAATGGCGAAAGAAAACAGACTGAAAGAGATTCAAGTATGAAAGAAAATAGCATATTTGTCTCTCAAAAAGCAAAAATCATTTCACAAACAAACAACTACACTACATCCAAACTGCTTTGCAATACTGAAACTGTTTATCGGTGTTTGTTGTTTTGATTCGGTTAACAGAGCGTCATATAGCCTACGCCAGCACCGTGGGATGCCTGTTGCTAATGCTTCAGTGCAATGAAACGCATACAGGTATTTTCTCTGAACATGAATTCATCCACTTTACTCACAGACGCACATCTAGGAGAGGAAGAAAAGATACTATTTTTCGTTCCGACGAACTCTCATCAAAGGACTTGGGTCTGCGCGGCTAAGAGACAGCTTCATTCGCCAGCAGGACGAGCACTGTACACGCATATTCCGCGCCCTCTCTTTGTAGTTTTTCAACAGTACCATTAACACAGTCGAGGTTGACCATAAATCGGGTTGGTAAACCTTATGAAACATCAGCTTCACAATCCTCTCTAAAAGGCTACATAACATTTGATTAAAGCCCAATTCTTAATAATTACCATGAGGGAAATCTTCCGCATGAAATGATAGAAAGAAATACTTTTTAGGTCAGATAGGCGACAACAGTCCTTTAATCTCCCGTCCTGAAAACGGTTTGCCTGTTCACATTAATTTCGGAATTACAGGCAAGGACGACAATACATAACCAGCTTTGCCAAGTCCATTGATTAGGGTTATGTCTATTAAGGATTGACAGTTGATAAAAGCAAATAGCGCTTATAATTAAGTTATAATTCAGAAGCCTGGCGCACCGTAGCGGACGTATTCAAATAAATGTTACCAGTTTCAGGTAACATAAACGTTAACGGGTGGTAGCAGCAGTAGTATTAATTTTATCAGTGGTCTTAGGTACCCTCGCAATGAGGCCTTCACTTGTCCAACGTCTGAAGGCTAAAACGTCCAGGGTGTGCGCAACTGGACAAGAGAAATGTAATCCTGTCGCGCCATCTTGTGGCCATTTACTAAAGCTTTTTCGCTCTTTGCTGTCCTTCTCTATTAGTAGAAAGGGAAACGGGATCCTTGTGCACTTAATCTAAATGAAATGCTTGATAGAAGATGACGTCATGCCGTTCGAGCATGTTGTGAACACAGGCACACCTTTGTATTATTTTAGTCAACAATATGTAGACAAGGCACATATTTATAACATATTAACATTAATAAGGCTCATAATTACAATTCCATTTTCAGGTTGGGTTTGACCATTTACTTGCCCATGTTTTGCAAGATCGTAAGATATGACATGTAGATATATGTCTGATATATACCTGATATATGGATTCAGTACATCAACCCAGGAAAGAGTTATACGGAGCTGTTCTATAAAATCCATGAAATGTTTCACGTTGTGTCAACATACTATTGTATTTATATATCAGTGTGTTGTTTTGTCAATAGGACAACCAATACAACATTAATTGTGTCCTTTTCAAGCTGCGAGTATTGTGGTATAGTCTTGGAACCAGTGTCCTCTCCATCAGAAGCATGCTGGGGATCAGGCAGGGGCCACTTTTTATCTAACATTCCACCATGTGAGATAAAAGATTTGCATGACTGTCAGGCTGGTCAGGTCATGCTGAAACATCAGTTCCAGTCTGTGGCCAGTTCTCCTGGCTGTAGCAGGCTGGAACTCTTGACTCCTGCACTCGTTCTGAAGTGGGCGGGTAAAAAGCCAGCTGTGAGGTCACGGCTGCGCTGCAGTTCTTACATACACCCTCCACCAGGTGCAACAAAGCCCTTATCAGCTCGCACTGCAGTGCAGTACTTAACCAGTCCACAGCGTACCACTTTGCCAACCTGTAATGGAAAAAGGAAAACTTTTTTGTACTGTCCTTTATGAATATTTTATTACTGTACTGTAGGGGCTCCATTTCTTCATGTCACCAGCCCACAGAGGCTGAGAGGAGGCAACGTTAGTCATGGCTTTGTAGAACGGAACAGAACAGAACAAATTCACAAAGAGCACAATTAAAAAGCTACTTCTCTAACTCTTTTCTGATACCACCTCTGCTCAATCATTCAGTGAAGCTCTTGGGCATGGCAAGAAACAGAACATAACAGAAGTGACCCTTATGGTACACCTAAAAAGTGATTAGAAGTCATTAAAAGTGACTTTGTTTGGAAACGAGATGTTTTATATGAATTATATGGAATCTGAACACATCTTAAATCTGTATAGCTGGTGGAAATGCAGGCTAAGACTGAGTTTTGAAACAAACACTTGAACATATAATAGTCATGCAGCATCTCCTTTTCTCCTGTGAAACAACTTCCTGGGCCCTAAGCAGTATGTTCTGAGCCCTAGACGCTTTGGAGACGGCTCCAGTCTCAGTCGCAGAGTGTTTGTTATCCCTCATCATAGCCTTGTGGACCTCTCTTCAGCAGGTCCAAACGGCTGATCACAAGGTTCTCCTGTCAGATCTGCTGGCACTGGACTATTCCCCTATATCTCACTGTTCCTTCTAGGCTACGTTGTAGGTGATGTCAGTCCAATGTAACGCTGTCAGGCACTCCCTGTAGGCTTCAATGCAGAAAGCTGAGGCAAGGTGAGGACACCCATTTGCGTGACAAGTAGGTCTCCATCCTACAGGACTGCAGTATTTTACTGCTGAGATGTTTTTAAGCAATGAAAAATGTAAAAAAAAAAATCCTAGCCTCTATTTAATTTTATTGCCATACACTTTGTGCTACATTTTGAGTAACAAATGTATGCGTTGTTTTTTCAATATTTCTTGCATTATGGGTTTGGCTGTTGTACAGAATAATGGAAATTCACAAGATGGAGGAAAATAAAAACATTGGCCTCAAGTACTGAATCAAAGTTGTAAATACCACTGGGGCTGGAAGACTGAAATCTGGGCCTTACAGTTTATGAATATCGATTGAATGAAATACTATTTATATAAAATCACACACACCAAGCAAATCATACTACTACTGATAATTTTTAGGATATACTGACAGAAACCTGCAAGCTAAAGTGCAATCATAGCCACTCATTAACCAACTTGCAGTCTGTAATAGCCACAGCATTACCAAATGGGAAATGACACACCACAGGTTCAATGTGGTAAACCAGGACTGGAACACTGCCAGATCTGAGGGTACTACGCAATGTTTAGACCAATGAAATCATAGGATTTAACCTTGTCAAAGCCTCACTTACTCTGGCTTTTGTGGCCACCGATCCCCCAGTGTGCTTTAACACTGACAGATATTGTGTGGCACAGCACTGTGCCTTTCAGGTATGAGTGCTAGTTTTCAAACACATGTGACAGGTTCTGTGTGCCTTTAATCAAAACATAACATCGAGGAAGCGGTGAAAGGAGAACTCTGAAATTTGATCCAAAAAGGCAACAATGATATGGCCTTTTAAAAACGCATGAAGTACGTCTCTGGTCGGGATCCAAGGCAAGGGCAAAAACTATGTTATTATGCTGCAAAATTGCTACTTTCCTGCGAATCAGCCATACTGAAGGTTATTGAACATGGCAGAGCATTCGAAAATAGGCCTCAGATACTGGCATCATTCCATGCAGCATTCATCCAACTCCCGCCCTAACCCTCTGGAAATCTTTGATGGCCGGAACTTGAAGTCAGAGTGCTCCTGGCGCTCCATTCAGGTCCCCCATCTAATAAAAACCAACCCACACAATCCACACATAACACTCTAGGCCCAATAAAGTATCTTTATTATTTTAAATACACCTGTACAGTTGTTTTTGTCTTTTATATACATCTATACTCTTTAAAAAATTACGCTAAACATTTCATATATTGTCGACCAACAGTGCAGAAGTGGCAGCCTAGATTGCATGCATCGCTCTGTGAGAGGAACTCTGCAGCATCACATTTAACAATTTGATGCATCTCTTCACACGAGGGGACATTTCCAGAACAAAGCGACTCAAATAGCATGATGATGCGCTGCCATTTGCCTGTAACAAAGCAATGCCTTTTTCAAGGACTTGGAGGGGGTAGTACTAGACTCCAAACTAGGCGACAGGCAGACTGCTGCTGCTTTTCCACAGTGTCAGCTTTGTACCACAGTGAGAATGCTGCACTTCTATTTTTGATAAGTAAGGGGAATTCCCTGTACATTCTCATACACTGAAAGAAAATCTCAATTCTGCTTCACTTTTCAGGACAACTGTTTAAGGGTGGTCTTTAGCATTGCCATACTTCCCCATAAGGCCACATTGTTGTGCCACACACAGGAGGGGACAGAACACTAGCTATCCCTTTCATGAACTATAGAATAAAACCAGGGGAAATATCAAGGGGATACTCTGGTTTAAAAAATGTAATCTACCAAATGTAAAAATCTGATTTCCTTAACAGTGGGATTTGGAGTGCTGACTCAGTGTTTTGCAGTAGCCTCTGATCTTCTCCCCAGCCATCTGGCAACACTTCCTAAAATCCACAGGACACCACTGTCACTCAAATCCAGTAGGCACATGAAACGCAAGCCATGGACACCCAAATACGGGGGAGCGCCACTCTAAATGGCTTCTGATTCACAGCAAGGGCTAACTCTTACAGACACCTATGTACCAATCATACATTACACTCAAAGTTTAGCACTGTGTGAGAGGAAATGTCATGAAAGATGGAAATCCGTTCAATATTTAAGTCCCATCTAGATTTGTCTACCTCCACAACAAAGGCAACGTGAATACTTGCTCTTCCTTTTAAAAGTTATGGGATGTTCAGTGTAGAGAGGAGATGGGTTTGGCAATTTATGGATTCTCTGTGATGGCACTTCCATATTTCTTCAGAGGAGGAAAAAAATCCAAAAGGGGAAAATACCACAGATCAAGACAGTCTTGTAACATTACTGGCTTATATAATCAGTCGAGACCTAGCCAGGGCCAAACTCCAAGATGAACAGATTACAAAAGAGTGGGGAGAAGCATGGGTATGGGACAGAGCTGGGCCTCGGCTGGCTGGGTGGCGTGTCAGTCTCCTTTGATGATCAGTGACTGTCCACCCAGGTGGCATATCCCTGCTTTACAAGGGCGTGGTTCACTGACACCATCTGGGAATGAGAGCAGAGAAGAGTTCAAGGGTCAGACATAGACCACAGTAGCTCACAGGCCCAACAGAAAGCTTCCAGACTTCACTGCGCGCTGATCTAGGACTGAATCACACATTTAAACATTATACAGCAATTTCATCAAGTATAATCAGGGAGGTGTAATTCGTGTTATTCAGTGATAATGGAATGAAATATGGCGTGTTACTATTCAAATCCTTCATTTCAAGTACAAAATGCCTTTTTAATCTTGGTTACTAAATATGTACTGAAATGGATTCCATTACCATCTTGTGTTAATAAAACCACCGCAGATTATGAACAATATAATGGGACAGATTCAAAGGGCATTAAGGCTAGCCAAGGATACATTTCTGACCTCCGCATTAGACATACACTACTTTTCAAAGTATTGCTTTCAATGACATTAGCTAGCTACTTTAACAGCATGCCCTCGGCTGCCACACGCAATCTACAGAGCCTTTTGAAAGGAGCTGCGGGGAGTGCTCTCGTCATACAAAGACATCGTACCTCATCCCCGACCACCTGCCACATCTGTATTAAAGGAATGCCGCTGCTGTCATAGCTTGCGACCTGAAAAGGACAGAGTGTCTTTGTAAGGATGCGCTCTCTTCCAGGGTGTGCATTTGCGGGCTCTTAAAGGTAAAAAAAAAAAAAAAGGAACTCTTCGTCTCATACCTGTGCAAGCAGAGATGTCCCTCTTGTCATCTCCTCGAGTGCAGCGTTCGCCTCTGCTGAAAAGCCACTCTCTCCTACAACAGAAGAGTTTCATTTACTGAGGCAGAGGAGGACTCAGCTTTACCTGACTAACGCTGACAGAGAACATGGTTACACTCCAGTGTTTACAGGACATCTTATCCATTTCTTGACATTGGGTTGTAAATAGAAGCAGGAAAATAATTCCTGGTAAGAAAAGACAGGGTTTTGGAAAAATGAAAGTGAAAGTGTACCTGGCAATGGCTTAACGTTGTTCAGTACCACCTCTGCTCCTTGGAACGGTAAGGTTACAAAGTCTGATCTGTAAAGAGTTTAATGCAATTAAGTCAATGCACAGAACAGCTTTCACTGAACACTTTTTCCACACTAAAGCAAAGAGAGTATAACCTGAAATATGACCACAAGGGGCACCTGACGACCTCCCACAGAAATGAATAGCTATAAGATTGCGATTGCTCACCTTATCTGCCGAAGGATGTCCATCTTGACTCTTTCATAGCCGCCATAGTCCACATATCGGATCTCTGCCTCATTGGACTCTTTGAAGAAAGCTACAACCTGCGCCCGCCACCAGGCCCCACCCTCTGCTGGAGCTGCACAGATCATTCCTGCAGGGAGGGAGCACCGCTTCAGAAACACAGCACTGCTCTCACACCGCACAGAGCACACCGCACTAGAGCTACACTCACACAGCACAGAGTGCACTAGAGGTACACACACTCACTCTCTCTCACTCACATACATACATACATACATACACACACACACACACACACACACACACACACACACACACACACACACACACACACACACACACCAGTATAATACACTCACCACACCAACACAACACAGACCGCACTAGTGCTACACTCACAGAGCACAGCACTGCACCACGGACACAACACATGCCACAGTATGGGAGTACTGCACATAGCACCACACTCTCTGCAGAGTCATGCATACAGAACCATCACACATGCACAGTATAACTCCTCATCCCATGCCCGCACACGCACACGTGCATGTGCACACACAGTAACTCAACCCTCACGCATGCACCGGGCAGTAGGACTCACCCTCAGTGGGAGCAGACAGGGCGGGCGTGTCGGGCTGAGAGTAGCACAGCGCCATCTCCTGGTTGAGCACGCTGAGCGCAGGGTACGAGGGATGCGTGTGCTGCTGGACGAACATGTGACTCGCAGACACGATCTTGACCACGGTCACCTTCACGGGCCCCCAGTCAGGGAGCAGCAGCTGAGGGCGAGGGGAGAGGGAGAGGGAGAGAGAGAGAGAGAGAGAGAGAGAGAGAGAGAGAGAGAGAGAGAGAGAGAGAGAGACCTTCACTCCCAGCTCCGCCCACACCCCTCTCTGCACAGACACGGGGTTACGTGGCCTGACTCTTACCCAGGAGGTGATGGGCAGCGAGGGCAGGGTGGCGGGCAGGGGAGGGGCGTACAGGTTGGTCAGGTCCAGCTCAGTGAACTTTCTCCCAATCTGCTCCAGCGCCTTGTCCACTTGCTGCTTTGAACCTGGAGTACGAGGGCAGAGGCCACCATGAGAGAGCTGAGAAGCAGGCACGGCAGTGGCATTCCCCAGCACATCTAAGACCCGTCACTCTGGGAAACAGAGCAGGTCTGCTCAGAGGCCGGCCACTCACCCTCTATGTGACAGAGCTGGAAACCCTCAGTGTAAGGCTGCTTAGAAATGTAAACCTTTGCACCAGTTTTCTCCTTCAGGAATCTTATGTATCGCCCTCGTTTCCCGATTAATCGCCCCACGAGATACTGCAGAATAAAAGGGAAGAGCAAGATTGATGAAAATTCTTCGGCAGAATCGCCCCGCACACTCTCAGCAAGTGTAGTGATGTCGGGGCTGCATGTCTGAAAAACTGCATTTGGCAGCAAACCCAGTGACACTACAGAACCATAAGCTATTAAAATGTAAAATGCATTGATAAAAATGATCAAATTTTGAGATTAATTCTGTCATGTAAATTTTAGGAGGAAGGAGTACATTGCCCTCCAAAAATCACACTGGACTAGGATGTCCAATCACATTGGACATTGGACTGGGATGATTGATTCTTATAAGTGGTTGATTCCTAAGAGTGAAAGCAAAAATGAATAATATGGGTATTAATTTATATATCTCCCCCCCCCTATTTGCTATCAATTATTTAATTAATTTCCACCGTGCAATGCTTTTACAGTTAAAGTATAACTTTTAATTAAGCAAAATGAGTTAATGATTGTCTTTTAGGCACAGCTTTTTGTTTTGTCAGGGGTATGAATAAATATGGGGGCAACTGTAGGTTTTGAAAGCCCTTCTAATTTCACAGCTCTCTTAACTGGTTTCATTTCAATTTCATGCGAATTATTCACACATTCTGATTAAATTATCTGACTAATTAGTTCCAATATGGAGACAGAGAGGATGATAGAATGTATGGTAGCAGACCAGGCCTTCCGATTCTCATGGCAATATTGATGTCACACTTCAGTCATTTCAGGCAGCAGGTGTTGCAGACATAGTTCAGTTGTTCTATGAGTGCAGACATTAAATGACTGTGCAAACGGTGAAAAATGTCTTCCGAAACCACTTTGTATTGTGAGCTAACAGCTCTAAGTTGAACCCTTCGCTGTGTGTAACAGCCTCACTGAAAACAGGCACACAGACGGTACACACAGGGTTCCTGATTGAGCACCTCCCCAGAAGGGGGGGGCTTATTTGTGTTGGCTGGCTCACCTTTGGTACCTGCACCTCCCAGATGATGAGCTTGGAGTTCTGTGGGTGTGTGAGCTGGCTACCCTGGCACTGGCCCTCACTTGGCCCCTTTGTGCAGCCACCATCCCCAGAGTCCATGCCATTGATGTCAGAACCTAGGGACAGCACAGCTCACAGTTACAGATGTACCCATTCTGACGACAGATGCTATAGCACAAGTGCCCACATAACCTAGTCCATGCCTCTGAAGAGAGTACCCTGCAACAACAGAAATGAGTGAAGTCTCTAATTTAAACAGTCTCATCTATTGCCCAAAGGCATTTCCCTACCAGCAGCTTTGACTTCACAGCTTATTACATGACATCAATCAGGCCTCTCACTTTGGAAGGAAGGCATAAAAGCCTGTAGCTTTCTGCTCTCCATGCACTGTGGAGGACCCCCCTGGACAGGATGATACTGTGTTAAGGGAGGAGTTCCTTTTTCCCTTAAGGCCTTTCGAATTACACCAATGAGATTCACAGCACCAGACAGTGAAAATGAAAGTCTCCACAGTGCAAATCCATAAAATGCAATTATAATAGACTTACAGCTGGGGCTGCCATGCCCTTTGGCAGCAACTCACCACCTTTCTCAGCTGCAACTGAATCAGGCCTGACCTCAGAGCTATGCCGCACACTGACAGCCCAGGGTTCTCTACACAGCTGGACTGAAACGAATATGCTGGCAAGGCTGCAAAACTCACCCTATGCCTTCATATTCAATTCAATGGGAAGCTTACTGGAGGTAAGTGAGTTTGCCTGAAGGAGGTTAAACATGTTTTAAGGAGAAACAGTAACCTGTTGCGTTTGAAGTGGAGGAGACGGTTGTAGGTGAAATGAGAACGGAGTGCGATGCAGTGTGCGGAGGGACTCACCTCCAGAGCGGTCTGCCTCATTCTCACTCACTACAGGACTTCCGTTCTGATGGTCTGTGCCATTGAGCTTCTTGCCTCCATTGGGAGTGGCCTTCTCAGTGTTCACCATGTCCTCCAATTGATGCATGTCACTCCCAGAATCCTCTGTTCCCGTGACACTCTCGTCCAACTGCATCGTAGCCAGACTTGAAGGTGTGGTTTCTGGACTGGGGCTTTTCTGCCTGCTCTCCTCTCTCCTGCTGCTTGTGTCCTCCACCACCTCACAGACCAGAGGAGCCATGCAGCCATTCAGCAACTCCTTGTCCCCAACTACATCTGTGACGGCCAACGAAGAGGGACCCTCCTGCAGAATATGCTGAGACTCACTCAATACCTGGCCGTTTTCCTGCTCGACCTGGTCTCCAAGCATGCACTGCTTCCCGTTAGACAGGAGACAGCCGTCGCTTTGATCTGACGACTTCCTGTCACCCCCTTCTCCGGCCTCACAGCAGCTCCCTGTCAGGACCTCCCGCAAGGACGCCGAAATGATCACTGTAATCAGACCCACATCAGTAATGAGGAGAGTGCTGGAATTCATCTCCATAACGCTGACACGCTGCCTTCCAGCTACTGTTTATGGCTCCAAAAAAATCAGCTCAACAACCAGCCCTTGTCACACATCCAGAACATCTTACTTGATGACCTGGAGCCCAAAAATTTCCATGGAAAGCCAGTCCAGACAAGACTAAGGCAAGTTCAGGGAGGAACTTAAAACTTAGTACATGTTTTAAGATTCTTGAAAACTGCATACTGAGAGTTGCCATGACACACATACACTATGACTGGACTGTTGCACAACCAAGGAGGCCAGAGCTGACACCCCAAGAGTTCTAAAAGGAGGGCCACATACTCTGTGCCCCCCTCCCACTCAGGACTTGGAAATTTTGGAAGCAGGCGATGCAACCCGTTGGTCCCTGATGTTGCCTTTTACGAGTATAAAGGACGTGACATTACTCCAGGACACAGTCACCAACTGTTTATGTCAAGCTACCTGACTACTTCTTTTCACTCATTGTGCTTCCCTTGCTTGTAGTGGTAGCCGTTTGTGGCAGGATTTAATTAAAGCCTCATGCTCCTGCCACAGCTTAATAAATTCCTCATCTTCTGTGTGTATTTTTGGCTTGGTGCCGTGCCTCTCGCATTTTATCATTCTTATTCCACGGCTCCCCGGCTGCCTCTCTCTGCTGACTGCTAACGATCTGCAGAGGTGCCGTGTGGCAGGTTTTGCTACAGCGTTCACCCCCCCGGAAGCCAATTCATTTTACACCAGCATGTACCATCAAGCATTCCCAGGTGTGCCACGGAGTACAGGGTCTCACATGCACGTCTGATGAATATCACAACGTCAGGTAGTGGGAGAGACGACGGCCATTGCAGACGTCGGGTGATATACTGTTTGCTTTGCATTGCATTTAAACACTTTGCATAAAAATATGTAGCACTGTGGTGAAGTGGTAAGGAGCAGGACTTGAAACCGAAAGGTTGTTGGTTCGATTCCCTGATGGGGCACTGCTTTTGTACCCTTGGGCAAGGTACTTAACCCACAATTGCCTCAGCAAATACCCAGCTGTATAAATGGATAAATTTGTAACCTATGAGAGTTGCTCTGAACGGTGAACGGTTTCAAATGCTCTGGATAAGAGCATCTGCTAATGTCTGTAATGCAAAGTATGCAGAGAAGAAGGCGCCCCACAACTTCTCCGAATGCATTCTGGTCTCCGTATGCGAAGACAGACACGAGCCATGCTGCAGATTCAGGGCGGTGGCAAACCTGAAACTGTGGTTTCAGTAGTAGTAAAGTATTAAATGGCTCCAAGAAAAAGGAGCCATTCGTTACAGCTTCTCTTTGCCTTTAGCTGCCTGCCAAGAATAACAAAGAATTTCCTTTGCCTCCAGTGATGAAAATAGCTTGGTTACAAAACACTTGTGCGGAGAATGGAGGCGTGTATGTGTGTGCTGCAGGGAGACAGCATTGCTGAGCTGCATTAAAAGGTCAGTCTGGAATACTTGCCCATTAGCTCCCAACATCCGTCACATGAGAAGATGTAGCTGTCAAATGTAAATCTCTGACAGGACTGTGGCAATTCGTTCATAAATTTGAGTATTGCAGTTATTACTTTCTACAATATCAATGTAATGTCAGTGGCCCCTGTATAAACATTTTTCCAATACACTGACAACGGTAACACTCAAGGTTATAAATCACCATACTGTTTGCATTTCCTTTTTCTGACCTAGAGAACAGACTACAAATCAAATGACTAAACTAATATGTCAATCTCAGCAATCAACTACTTCCAGCTGCTTTGAAAAAGGGACCCACGAGTGCCAGAGGGGGTTCTTCCAAACCAATCACCTGTCATTTGGCACTATGAGAGGCTGAGAATGTCCTACATTAAATCACCTTTTAGCACAGACCCCACAGGCAGACACTGAACTAACAGACTAGTGCTCTCTCTAAAGACAGAGTGAAAGGAAGATGCCGTGCAAAAGCGCAGACTTTCAAAGGCCAGAAGCGAAACTGATGAATGGTTTCAAATGCAAAGCCACAGTTAAACAAGGAAGGAGAATGTTTTGCAAGCATTTGTCCTTGTCCAATACCCCAAGGGCTCCAGCAGCTTCATTATTCCAGCCATCTTCACTGTCAATATCTAGGCCAATTTGGGTAGCGACTTGATTTTTGAAAGGAGTTACTTTTTAAAAGGTGTGAATGGGCTAAAGCCAAATGAAGGAGGACATACTGGAGTTTTCATTTAAAAAGGAGCCACCAGCACACCCACTTGTGAGACAGTGCAGGAGACGCGCATCAGAGACTCGCACCTGTGTGAGAAGATCTCTCTCTCTCTCACAGAGGGGTTTTCAGATAATGTGAGAACTAGGGTCAAATGGAAACTACCCGCCAGTTTGCACACCCTGCGCTTGCATACCGTTAGCCATCTGTCCCACAACTGCAAACGGCGTGGTGTGGAAAGAAATGGAAACAAATTGTAGACAGACCTGTTAAATGTCTCTGACTCGCAATGCAAAAACTGGAATTGTGATGTTTTTCCAGTGTACTGAATGTATACAAACTTTAAATTAAAATGTGCCCGAACAATCAGCAACAACAGTTTTAAGTCTATGCAATCTAATATTAACTATGTAGCAACAGAGTGTACCACTTTACTTTAAGAACAATATCCATTTCTGAGGACAGAAGTTAATCAGATGAATGATAGAGTCTAGCCTACCCGAGGAATAACAGGAATGAGCTGAAGTTATGTTTTTGGGATAGGATACAGAGTGTGTGTGAAACAGGACTGGAGTGTGGTGCAGACTATCCAGTGTGTGGTCAGCTGGGACTCACCTCCAGAGTGGTCTGCCTCCGTCTTGCTCACCATGTCACTTCCGTTCAGGAGGTCCTCGCCGAGCATCTTCTCCACACAGAGGGTGGCCTGGTGACCCTCCTGCAGATGGGTCTCAGATCTCCTGCCTGAACTGTGGCCCTGTTCCTCTGAGGCTTGTGAAGCTGCTGAAATTTGCATTAGGTCCTCCCCCATCTCAGGCACTGCACAGGACAGCCCTGCTCTGTGGCAGAGTTCTGCACTGTTCACATCACACTGCAACCCAGAATCCTCTGTTCCTGTGACACTCTCGTCTGACTGGATCTTGGCCAGGCTTGAGGATGTGGTTTCTGGACTGGGGCTTTTCTGCCTGCTCTCCTCTCTCCTGCTACTTATGTCCTCCACCACCTCACAGACCAGAGGAGCCACGCAGCCATTCAGTGACTCCTTGTCCCCAACTGCCTCTGTGACCGCCAACGAAAAGGGACCCTCCTGTAGAGGGTGCTGTGGTTCCATGGGCATCTGGCTGATGTCTTGTTCTCCTTGGTCCTGAACTGCACTCTGCATTTCGGTAGCTAGAGTACAGCTGCTGTTCAGCTCTGATGGCCTCCCATCATCCTCTTCACCTACATCATCGGGCTGTTTGGCCGCCAGGACCTCTTCTGATACTACAGGGATGGCCTGTGTGATCAGAGCTTCATCAGGCTGCTCGCTCTCCTCTGCATTCTGGGGTGGATTCACAGGCAGGCTGCTCTGCTGAGGCATCTCCAGGCCCTCCTGCTGGGGTGGCCCATCCGGCTCCAGCTCAGGCAGGGGGGCAGGCGGGGCTGGGACATCGCAGGTCTCTGCAGCAGCGGTGTCAGGGCAGCGTCCTCTCGCGACCGGCAGCTCACGCGGGCCGCCTTCGAGGGGGAGGCCATCTTCCCTAGGAGCAGCTGTCTGCAGCATCTCGGGGGAAGGCACCGCGGCCTCATCTGTCACAGGCTCTCCTTCTGGCTCTAGCCGTGCTGCTTCAGCAGGGGGCGTGGCCAATGAGTCCTTCACAATGTCGGGCAACTGGGCGGAATGCAGACTCGACGGCTCCCTCCCCACAGTGGCAGAAACTCCATCGGTCAAGGGCTCTTCTCCAAGACCGGAGGCAGAGGCGTGGGCAGCCCGCTGCTGACCCGTATTCACTGCAGCCGCTTCCTCCATGTTCATGTCAGAGGGCCTATCCCCATCCATAACCCTAACCACAGCCTTTGCCTGCGATTGGCTGACTGGCTCCAGCGATGTAACAGGCGTGTGGGTCTCTGCTAAAGCCTCATGCTGCCTGCCCTCCTCCATCTCCTGGGCGGCCCTGGCGGCCTCGCTGGGGGAGCCCGGCACGCACACCGCTGCCCCCTCCTCCGCGCGCCCAGAGACTTCCTTCTTCCTGCGTGTGGTGTACCACCACCAGCCTATCGCTGCCAGCAGGGGGGCCACGCATGGCAGAAAGAACCGGAATCTTGATGCCATCTCTGCCTGTTGCTTTCCCCAGGTGTAGCTGCGATGAAAGAGCAAACACAGACTTAAGGGGCCCCTCCAGCAGTTTGCCGCGTTGCTTTTTTTTTTTTTAAATTTAAGATTAAAGCAGAAGCCAATGCTACAGCTGGCTGCAGTGTAGAGAGGGTGAAGGTGGGGGTGCTCAACGGAGCTCAGAATAAGAGAAGAGAAAAAGAAAATGCCTTTTAATAGCAGACAAAGTCAGACACCTGGCTTGAGAAGAAAAACATAACCATATTACAGGAAATGGTTCGTTTCACAACCACAACTAATGAGATGATTATAACTCTTAATATAGCCATTTAAAGTATTTCATATGATTAAAAGCATGCACTGATGATTGGTAATGCGGGTACCAGGTCACAAAAAAAGGATCCTTTACATTGGATAAATTACGTATGTTCTGACATCCTTTCCCTCTCCTTCATAAAGAAAACGATGCACGCATAAAAGGGTCATTATACCTCCAACTCTTTTACAGTCCCTGCCTGACCATACAACCATGTCACTGAATACACTGGGTCCCCAGCTGAATTGGAGCCCCAGAATTCTTCAGCGTATCTTTAGTTAAACCCGTGAGGCACTGACGGAGCCGATGCGCCCCGCGTGAGGATGGCTCGTTTCCCCTCGCGGGACGTCAGACTCCAAAAACAAGACGGCTCTTGTTTCCAGCGCGTTGCCGTCTGACGGGGGACTGCCAGAGCGCCTGCGATGGGGCTGTTTACCAGCGGCTCACGCGGGCGAGACGGAGCGGAGTCTCGCACGCGGTGGAACACCAGGGTGACAGGCTGCCCGCTCTGCTGTGTGTCCGAGAGAGGAAAATTACACAGCGATAACTTTAGGCTGCGATTTTATCAACACCTGCTGAGGGAGGTTTTTGAAAGATACGTTCGAGAATTATAGGGCTGAAATTCAGCTGGGGACACAGTGTGTTCTCAATGACAGCAGTATCTGTGACACGGTCATGCGGTTAGACAGGGACTGTGAAAGAGCTGGAGATATAATGAACCTTTTTTGCATGCCGGAGAGAGACAAGGTCTGGTCAGGCACCTGAATTCCAAACAGCCCACAGAGATGCACAGTGTAATTAAAGCCAAAATTTAGCCATTGTTCCTCTACACATCAGGCATTTCAGGTTATTAAAAAAAATCATCCTTGTTCTCTGAAACAAATTCATTGCTTCCAGAAATTTGGCACAAATAGCCAGCATGGACAGAATCAGTTGTCATCTACTTATGAAAATGAATCTGCCTGTCAGTATAAGAACCAAACTGTGCTCTTGGAAAACTTGACATTAAAACGCGATTAGCCAGACAGTCCCCTCAGTCCTCCGCTGCATTCCAGAAAGGCCCTGCAGATACAGCTGCAAAGCCATAACCATAAGAAACATACTATAAAAAGATTAACGTAAAATTTCCTTTCCTTAGCATTTTCTTTTTTTAGCATTGTGCTACATTAAGCTCACCTCCTCACAACATGCTCTGTACTCACGCAGGAGCAGGCAAGTGAGACTAATGCAATCCTCTGACACACTCGCATGCAGCCAACGGCTATTTTTCCACATTACAAGTCCCACATGCACAACGGCGGAGCGAGCGCCAAACGGGGGGACAGGTGCATCTCCGCTGATGTCATCCGAGCGGCACACGGGCTCCTTGCGGGCTGCTAGAGAGGGTCAAAGTGGAAGGACGAGGGGACTCCGGTTGATGACACGCTGCACCCCCACCCGGTGGAACAAAGCCAGCTGTGCTCTGCAGCTGTGGGCTCTCGGGCATTGTCAGCAAATGACACAGTTCAGGCACAAGCCTGGGGTTGAGCTGTAAGATTCCGCTTTTGCTGGTAACAAGCACCTTAACCGAACGAGCCCGCTCTCAAACCAGAATGTAATATTTTCTCACAGGCTCTTATCAGTCGGCCAGCAGTAACCTAAAGCCATTTCTTTCCACAATCAACCTGGCGTATCCAATGCTCCAATTTATAAAAAAGTGAAGTCAGACATGGCTTGCGACAAACATACACCAGGCAGCAGTGCCATGCTAGTGAAACACACTGCGAGTGAAACCCCCCTCTCCTACAATGCAGTAGGGCTCCTAAAGCAGCTTCACTTCAGGGCTACGGAAATATGTACACTGTGTAGTCTAGAGATAACACAGCTGCGTACCCCACTCCCTACCTCTACCGCATGTGAACTTTGACCCTGAAAGTTAGCCTGACCCAGGATTGTGAAGAGGGCCCTCGCTGTGGCAGCAAATTGGCCAGCAGGAACACTGATCTGACAGATATCTTCCCCTCCTGCATTTTAATAAATGCCATTTTATAACACATCCTATTAGTAGGACCAGGTATGGAGAAGCCTGGCTGCAAAAACAGAACAGCCCGTCTACTCATACTTAACAGGACCAGTGCCCCTGTCACCAGCAGGCAGACTACAATCAGATGGTCCATGAGTAAAGAATGGATTCCTGACAACTAAAAGTCACCTACTGATGTGGAAGAAATCAAACTAAGCAGGGCAGCAGCATTGCAAGCAAGAAGTTGCACAATGACAGTGGGGACAGTGCTGAAGGCACCACTGGTTACAAAGGAAGAAACAACCTTAAACCAACCAAAATCATCACTTGGATTTGAAGGCGTGTCAAGCATGTTCTAGTCTAGTTTGGGTAAAATGTTTCCAGCTGACTGGCTTTGCCAAGGCAGCCCTCCTACGTAAAACATCTGATGACCTTGACAACATATCCTACTGGCCTTGAAATATCACACTGATACCAGCTTTTTAGTGATTAGATTGTAAATATTAGAAGAATTCATTTCCGTCAATGATTTTCATTTAAAATAAGCATGTATTTTAGTCATTGTGCGGCTGTTCCCACTGTTCAAACTGAATGATGGCCATTTATATAAATATTTTGAAAATGTAAAAAAATGGCAACCACAATTCCTACACATTTTTACTGTAACTTAAAACACTTGGTAGTTCTGCTGTTACACGGATGGAGGTGCAAAAAAACATCAATGGCTATGAGTGCTAATCCTCCTTTACTTTTACTACTGAAGTTGGAATCCATGTTCTACGGTTAGACATCAAACAAAATATTCTTCAGCTCCATCCCAAACAAAGCACAGGAGAAATGGATAATGTATGTCAAGCTTTGTCAGCCAGTTCATTAAGAGCTTCCTTAGAGATTTTTTCTTATGTATTAAAAATGTTAAAATATCCAGATTAGTTTGGGAAATGGGCAGTTAATCACTTGAAGACTTCAGCACATTAGCAAACTACTGGAATGAATTACTCAGCTGCAGCACCTGTACGTTGTGAAATACAAAACTGGTTTTAAATTGAGCTTCATGTCGTCCTCAGGGATGTTTTGCAGACTGTGCAGAACGAATAAGCTGCCTGTCAAATGAACATCCTTGCAAATAAACCGAATGGGAAAAATTCACATTCGAATATTAGAATAAATATTTTTTTCAGTAGGAGACGCTGATCTCCCAGTGCTGCAAACAAACACTTAACACATGGATGCAAAGAAGCACACATATATGAAATCAGTAGTGCTCCAACAGAATAAGCCTTCATTTCCATCCCAACAGCACCCGGTGAGAAATACAACAGAGAGACAGCAAGGCAGCAACCTTGACACGCATCCCTTCACAGAGATTACACACATAAGAGGCTGAAATTACAGTCGATTAACAGCAGAACAGCAATGTTTATGACACATTAAACCCTTCACCAAATAAAACTTCCCGAACCGCTTGGCTGAGCTGCAACTCTGATTCAGAGGAATGTGAATGCAGAGGAGACAAAACACGTGATGAATCCGATGAATCCAATCAAACACACCAGTGCTTGGGGATACAATTAGGAATCTAGAGTCTGCGTTTTACAATAAGGTTTTCAAGCTGAAAAAGCCGGTGACTTTGAGCTTTTAGCTGGGAGTGCATCAAGAGGTAATGTTTCTGAAATGTGTCAAATTTCAGTTGACTGAAAACTTAAGGCAAAATTTCTACACAAGTCTTAAAATTAATAACATTATGCATGTGATGTAAATAAGTGAATAATTAAATGTGTGAATGCTTAAGTTATGATGTATGAAGTGTTTTTCTGTCAACCGCACCAAGCTCGTCTTAGTACGCAGTGCATTTTGTCACCCTGCATTATATCTAGCATCTGGACTCTATGAATAGATGTGCAAAGCTAGAGCCTGACCAAGCAATGCAGTGAAAGGTTAAGCATGACCATGGGCCAAGATCAATACATAGAAGGCTGTGCACATGTGAACTGAAGAAGTGCACACAGTAAAAATATAAGGATACATGACCAAAAAAAACCTGGCCACACTGAGCCTGTCGTGGGATCTAGTACACTACAGCTTCAGATCAATAAATGGACTGTGGCTGAAACATGTGTAAGATCTGAATCAAGCCAGCTAACACTGTCAACAGCTACTTGTGGCAGAAGATACGGGAGAGTAAAAGGACAGTGAGAAAGCAGAAACAGGACCAAAGCATGTGCCCTTATGCCATTCTGGCATGAAAACCTAAACTGGAGTGCAAAATATACAGCAGGATGTTACACTTGAGCTTCCATTGACCACTGAGGGGAAAAGAATGAATGTGATAGCGTCTCTGGTGTACAGGAAATATTACATTTCCAATGCAAAATATTCATTAAAATATGCAGAGGCAAGGAAACAGGGGGAAAAAAGACAGTATTAAGCAAGTTCGAGTAAGAATGCAGACAAGGAGCGGCACCATGGCCACCTCCTCCATCCCTAGCCCAATCGCTTTCACTGACAGTGCACTGTCTTTAAACACCATGTATTAAATTGGAAAATAGTTTTTACTGCAATATGTTACTAACTAAAACAAGATGGAATTTTACAGCACTGTAGTAAACAGTAGCGCAAGTGTTTTTCGAATTTTATGATTACACTTTGGTTACATATTATATATGCCACCATGCAGAACTTTGGCAGTTTAGCCTACAACATGAAAACTGAATTGCAGTCCAGCTCACAAGCTATAAAAACATTTATGACTTTAAAACCATAACGAGGAATACAGAATAACGATAAAACGTTCAAAGGCACGACATAATATCCTTATAAGCCTAAATATTTAATGCATAAAAAACAGCTGAAAGTGTGCGTATGTCAAGTCTGGCTGATTCCGCGTACAAGTAGTACAGAACAGACTAACTTGCAAGCGAGGGTTCTGTTAGGCAACATGGAGAAGGAAAACAACGGAAAGTGAAAACAAACGACCGTTCATTCGCCAGCCCACGTCTCCGGCGTCGACAAAGAATCCAGCGGCTTTTCTCAACGACCTTGGGGGGTTGATGACGAAGGGGGTCATTCTATATTTGCATACCGCTGTACAAACAATACAGCGCACTCAGCACTGCTCGCACGCATGGCTTTTTAGGAGAACGCCGTTACATTTAGAAAATAAATAAACGTGCACAATGGATTTATCGATAGTATTTCTTCAGAATATCAAACTGGGGCCAGTGCTGAGCGCAAACAAATGGAAACACGTATTTTCAATAAAAGAGCTGCATATATATATATATATATGAAAGGAACGACATGCAACTACACGTAGCTTTCAAGCGACTTGATTACATTGTGGCGAATAATTCTTTTGGAAGCGGTCCTATCTGTATCGCACCGAGAGTGCTTGGACCGTAAGAGCCCAACTTTTTCCAACCCAGCAAAGCTGGGCACACCTTGTACAAACTGGAAATGTGTATATTAACGAACTCTCCACTCTACAATGCGCAGGACGTCGTCTTTGTCAGGGAATTGCCCAGACATAATACTCCGTAGGCTACTAAGTGTACTGGACCCATTAGTTCACCTATTGTTGCCTCTTATAAAAGAAAGGCAGGCCTCGCTATTAGACACCAGTTTACTAGGTTTATCACCGGAATGACGACAGAACAATACAGTCTTCAAACTCTATCAAGCTGCTAACCCCATCACCATATGCACAGTTAAATTAGCCACTTCCGCTGGTCTTCAGCGCAGTTTGCGGTCGCTAATTATCAACAGAGCGAGTTCATCAGCATCGGAACCCTAAGTCACATTAACCAAACGTAGCGGTACCCTCCAGTTTGAACGCTGTCGGCAGCCTGCGTTTTGTTAGCGTGATTGCACTGTTATCAGCTCGGACAAAAGCTTGCTGAAGAGCCTTTGTAGCGACATAGTTGCAATCGGACATACACAAAAGTACTCACTGTGCTTAAAGTTATTCCTCTTTGCCGGAGTGCAAAAGCGGCTAACCAAGCACATTCAGTTCAGCCCAGTCCCGAACTTTGTTTGCACTATACACGTGCAAACTCCCCAGACTTGAAAAACAGATACGCTACACCTGCAAATAAAACCTCACGCTAGCCACGAAGCGGGGCTTATTGGATATTCATGCGCGTTCGGTCTTGTCCATTGGATAAACGCTGCGCATACAAGATAATGGATTGTGAGAGCCGGAAACGCGCAGGTGCGTTAATGGTTAAATCATGGGAATGTGTAAACGAAACCAAGTGGCTACCATCAGTCCATCCAGATGATTACAAGGTCAGTGCTTCCTCTGAACTGAGACCCGTGAAGCATTTCATGGTTTTGTGGTTTGACCACCTAGCAACCCTAACACCGCCATAGCCTACTTTACTGTTCTGATTGTTTTAATTTTTCATGACGGTACCTTGTATTACTTAGCCTACATGCGCAAAGCATGTATTACGAATAATTACAACAGTTAAATATGCAAATAATATAACATGCAGCGCAAAGCAATACTTCCTAGTGTTTCCTAATTTCATCTGTGTATCTTGGCCTTGTTTTTCAGTTTATCGTCTAAAGAGAATATGGTCTTTGAAAGTTTGTCTCACAGTTTCAGATGCAAGAAAGTCTATTCAATAAGGTACCTATGTTTCAGCTCTGCAAGGCTGTTTGATGCCATATATATAAATGTGGTAACAGTTTCACTGTGTGTTTGAACAATTCATGTCAATGTTCTGTATTCTTTAGCAGACGATTGCGTTGCATTCATAATATTACATTGCTGCGACAAAAAGATATTACTTTCATTCGTGTTCCAAGCACTTCAGGTCCTGGGGCCACATGTATCAACGGTGCGTACGCACTAAAATCGTGCTGAGCACTTTTCTACACATAAAACGGTATTTATGAAAAGATACTTCCCGGGAAAACATGCGTACCTCTGCGCATGGTCTCGAGGTGGCGTAGCATAAAATTTGTAATTTGCAGATTGGCGACACAAAGAGGAACTAACGGTGATGCAAGTAAACGGGTCTTGTGTCAATCATTTTTAAGTGTTATGGCGCCAGGTCCCGGCGCCAGGGTGAAGTGACTGAGGGGACAGTTAAAAATGGCGAGGGGGCAAATCTTTTATATAGTAAAACAGTAGATTATAACCTGCTATTGCCTATTTCTGCATTTTTTCATCATGCGGGTGGCAATATAGTGGCGTTTTGACTAGATGCTAACAATTCCCTACCTTATCTTTTCCATGTGTTTGTGCGTCATGGCCATTATATGAAATAGGAATATTTGGGGCAGATTGCCAGGTCACCACCTAAAATTGGTCTGATGGTAGGTTTACTGAAATTCATTGATTTAACCATGCAATAGCCTCTGAAAGGCTAAATAACAACAACACAAGGCTACTGTTTCAAAATCAAATAATACATTTATTTCACAGCAGTGGTGAAACCAGTATTAAAAGAGGGGCCAAAAAATGAATAAGCGCACACAGGACCAGTGTGTCCGCACCCGGCGCCACAAGGGGGCAAGAGGGGGTTTAAGTTTTATGTATCCTATAGAAAAATAGCACAAACAACAAAAATATTGGAAACGTTGGAATACTGGTTGGAAACGATACAACTCGGTCAACGAAAGAGGGAGAGAGACAGAGAGCGAGAGAGCTGCATGGCATGAGCAGAAAGACAGACAAAAGATCTGATTCTTTTTTTTTTTTAACTTAATTACCCTGACACTGTTGGCTATTGTTGATTTTAGCAGTCATCTTTCAGTGGTTAGAATCGTTCATGATTTCTATTATTTTGCGTCTTGTAGACCTATGTTCCGAGTGCTCCGATTCCCTAAATGGTGCGAGGACACTCAGGTTTAAAATTCGAGAACTTCTTTTTCTTCTCCTCCACCGTAGGCACCTCTGGTGAAACTGCATTCATAGGAGTGACCACTTTGAGCCACTCCGCATTTTTCCGTCGATTTGAAATGCTGCTGTTCTGGCCTCCAAAAAGGACATTTTTCCTCCTCTCCACCTCATCAACCATCACTTCTATCTCCGTGTCCGAATAATTTCTTTTCTTATGTCCTGCCATTGACCCTCAGCATCAATCTCTGCATTTCACTCAGATTTACCTGGGATCTTTAATATGCGAATTCGACGAATTAAAAGCTGTCTCGGTCCATATAAGAACAATTGTGGGAGTGGACGTTAAGCGCGTTCATGTGCACATAATCTCTCATGATTTGATTTACGCTCAGATTTATGAAGACAATCAGGCGTACGTGGTGTTTGATAACTGACGAAAAACCTCCGTACACAAATCGTGAGATCGTGCGTACGCATGGTGTTACGGCAAGTTGTACACAAAGATTGATACATATGGCCCCATAACATACATTTGCAATTCTGATTTGTTAGTTCACCTAATCAGCAATTACCTAAACATTTCAATCACAAAATTTGTAAAAACAAAGCATGTAAATGCATGCTTGAGAGCTTAATTGATCTTTAAGGGGTCTGATCTGTAGGGGGTATGGATGGTTGGTTGGACAGATTTAAAAGCAGTAAAAGGCCATAAGACTGTTTAGGTGCACTTAGTCATTTCATATTGCTGACCATCCTGGTCTTAGTCTCTGCAGCCCTGCTCCATGATCTTCTTAAGTGTCTTGACAAGTGGAGACAATCACCATTGTATTACTCTTGATGAGTACCATGCACACAGAGAATTCTTACACACATAGCTATAAAAAAATGTTATTTCTGAACAAGTCAATATACCTGAAATAAGAATGCCCTTTTGAAGCACATTCTGCTTCTGGATCTTCTTCTTGACATGGTGAAGCCTTGCTGGATTACATCAGTAACCTCATGTTTTTATGCCTTGGTGCCCCAGTAAGTGAATCATCTCCACCACTGCAATGCAGAATGATGTTTCAAAAGCAGCTCCAAAGATTGATTGTGTGGAGGTTTTTTCATATTTAGACCTCCTTCCATTTAAACACGAAAGGCTTTTTTTCCTCAAAGAGAACCCACAACTACTAATTTTATAGAACAGAAGAACACCAGCACTGCTTTATAACAGGTTTAATTTACATTTTACTTCCAAAAAAGGAATACATACATTGAGGGACATAAATGGCAAGGGAGAAGAGGGTGGGTGCAAGTTTCCAAACAGTGATTTCTAAGATGGCATCTACAGGTAACATATCCAATGTTAACAGCAGTTTGTCAAGTTCCCTGGCATGATGCTGCCACACAGCATGACTGAAATGGGTTTTTATTACGGTAACATCTGTAAATGTGAGATCCAATGAGAACAGTAACTTATCATACAGCTTAGGTGTAAAATACACAGTAATTTATATTCTGTTGGTTTAACCTTTTGTTTTTCCTCAATATGTTTAATGATGATGCAGTGAAGGTGGAGAGAGAGAGAGAGAGAAGTTATACCTAACACTAGAATAATTCAATTTGTATGTTATACATGTACAGCAACTAACTGCTTTACAAAAAGCAAAATAATACAATATATCGTCACATGTATTTACAGTGTAGTAAATATACCTTTCTGTCAAATTTTACACAAAAATATTTACAGAGGTGAAGCGTACAGCTTAAAAAGAAAAGTGTGGCCAACGCTCAAAAGTGACTTCATGTAGCAAAAAATCGGTTTTGCATAACATTGAGTAAGACGTGCCTAATTTTAGGTCGGTTACACTTTACAGACAAAATGATGGACTGCGGATAGGAATAGTGCAAGTCTACAACTATACACACAGCTCGTTCAACTGCCCTCCAACATCCCCCAAAAAATATAACCCCCCACCCAAAAAAAAACAAAAAAAAAAAATTAAAACAAAAAAGGCTGTGACTTTCCGCATGCATGCTGCTCTTAACCCTGGCACTCTACCTGTGAGCACGCTACCTGTTGGCCGCATCAAGTTCTCCAGAGTAAAGGGGTGACAGATCTCCCCAGTCCCACCAACGTGATGCAGCGGCAAGTTTCCTATCCTGGTCTTTAATCTGATGTACTGTCCCTGTTAAAGAATTTTACTGATGAATTGGCACCAGAGTAGTCCAAATTGATTTACCTCATAATTATCAAACCAAAAAATGGGATGCAATGGAGCTGTGAAACAGGATGGTCCACTAGGCCACTGAGTGAACTAGTACTCACACAGCACAAATGTATTCGGTTTCAGTACTGTTATTTAGCAATATTTGTTCAATTATGTCTGGTTAAAATCCTCATGTACTGAAATGTGACTGACTGGATACCTTAAATTAAATTCTTACTGAGGATCTACATTCCTTTTTTGAAACAAGATGTAATACAAGCTATGGCGAGAACTAAATGTCACCCATGCCTAAGTCATTCTTAATCCCAGAATATTTTTAAATTTAGGCTGTGAAGTTTTTTGAAGGCGCGATTTATACTTTGTAAGTATATGGTCTTTAAAGAACTAATTCTGCTGGCACACACAACAATATTGCTGGAAGATAAACTGCAGCAAAAACTAAAATTTAAATCCAGTCATGGAACCAGGGTGACAAAATAATATTCTGAACTGCCTGTTTTTTAGAGCCGTTCGGGCCCCTTTCAAACACTGACACTAACCCTGACCTTGAGAAGAGGAAAAAAAAAAACACGAAACAAACCAAGCCACAAGCCTTCCGACCACCCCTGAAACATCTGGGACACTGTTGATAAGAAATGTGGAAAACTAATAAAGGTCTGCACAAGTACACTTCATGCATAACAAATGGCAGATTGGCATAAGCATGATAAAGTCCACAGAAAACAAACTAGCAAAAAGAAGAGAAGGGTGTACTTCAGAGCCTCAGAGAGAGAGGTGGGCTTGATCATCATCTGCAGAAGCATGGAGTAACCTCTGTGCAGGCTAAACACTAGGGAATGGAAAGTGCCAAAACACAGCCTGGAACACACACATTTTTTAAATTAAAATAATTCTTCATGGCTAGCATTGTTTCGTGGCTTGGTCCGCATTTTCTTAACTACAAGGTGAATTACACACAACACCCCAAACCGTAAGCCTTTATGGAGTTTACTTTTCAAATCTATGAGGCTGACTATGTTTCTTCCATGAACAGTTAACTCTCATGCCAATCGATCAGGGACCTTGTACTTGTTCTGTATTGCAGTTCCAAGACTGGCTTTCTTCATACTACGCTGGGCTGGATAATACTTTGTCTGTGTTTGGTACCCTTGTTCTGTTTAGTTTTGAAAGCCTTTTTAGTTTTCCCTTTAGGAGATCTCTTTGAGAAGGAGGACTGCTTTAAACAGACAAGCATCCTCCTGATTCAAGTATATAAAACGCATGTAAACAAAATCCACCTATGAAGCATTACTTCATTATACAGGGTTCATGTGCTCTATTATCAGCACCTGCACACTTGATCAGAGTAATCAATATTTGAGAGCGTGTTTTTCTCTCATGATATTAAATCTAGTTATGCATAATGTAACGGACACAAACCAGATAAAAAATACATATATATGAAATAGCACTTTTGTTGTTTGTTAAGACAACTAGATAGTTTTATGAGAAGACAAAGACTATTAACTTCTTTACCAATGTGACCCTCCAGCTGTCTGGTTCCAGTCTTACAATCCTTCCTTTTTTCTTGTATACCTCTCCCCCTATTTTGTGTGCATCCAATCTGTTCTCACAACTTGCAACAGGTCTTCTGTGGATATTTAAAAGAGAGAGCCTGAAAGAAAAAAAAAAAGTTTCAGAAAAAAAAACTGTGGAATTGCCCTGGGGATATAACCATGAATGCAAACCACAGACCCGAACGTCAGCGCTGCGGTCTGCGATCGGCAAGGGAGACCAAAAAACGGGTTTGTGGTTGTGACCATTTTCTCTTCTAACAGAAATTGGCACACGTTCACACATACTCTGCGCCAGGCTGTGTCTGGGAACTGCTGGGTTTTTCTTGTCATGGCGTTCACTTCCCTGCTGTATAAGGGAAGGATCGGCCAGGCAAACTAGAGCCAAGCCCCCCACATACTGGAATGAAACCTGCATTGCAACACCAGCCGTGTCAAACACTGTACTACCTACACAAGGCTTAGACGAACTCAAGAGCAGAGGGTCTTACAGGGTGGAATAAGTTTTTTTAAAAATGATGAGTGTAAAAACCAGCAACACTTTAAGAATTAGCGGCAGTAAACAGATTTGATTTTCCTTTCGCTAGTGCAAGCTAGTCTTTGGCGCAGCATCTCTGGGTCTGCTGCATTGATTCATGGGACTGAACCCCAGCTCACAAAGAATTGCATACTCTCTGAGGGTCATGAAGAGGGAAGATGGTGGCAAGCTGTTTTAGTACCTTCACAAATGTTGCAGACCCACCCAACCCTAACCTCCAACACTAGACATCTGACCCGGTCACAGGGACGGCCTCATTCCACAACAGACAGCAGCACTACTGTGGTTCCCATCCATCCTTCAACTTTTCTTGGCATTATCGTATTTGGTGGGCCTTAAACACAACTCTTGCGGTACAGAGTTTGAAAAAGCCCAATTTGCAATAAAAACCATGTCTTCTTTCAAAGTGTCAGACAAGAGCAAATTAACAGGTTACATTAACCCTCATATATCAACATTTTGATTCTCTCACGTGTTTTGGCAAATTTGATTTAGCACGTTACAGCTGTATCCATTGTCATCTTCTGAACTGTAAACAAATTAAAATGACACCATTGTAATTATCATTAATAAAGCCGCTTTACTATTTACAAGCTTTATTTCTAGTGTCTTGCAATCAGTTTGTTTCTGAATAAACATTCTGAGACAGTTAACGAATATTCAATATCGGTAACGAATATTCAGCTATACAGAGCAATTGCTTTCAGGCAGCAGGGTATTGATTGTATATTTGCTTATGATAAGATGCTGTATATAATGCTGATTTTAACTGTATGTACATTTTATATGGAAACTAACTGTAGGAAAGCCAACATCAATATCCCTGTGACTTCCTAATGGGCATAGCAAACATTTCGAAAAACATGTCGAAATCTGATGTATTGACATTAGCTAGTTCACAGCTGTTTCTACCTTTTGCTTTCTCTTTCGAATGAAATCCAGGGAACTATTTGTAAACCAGCGATAATGTCTAAAATGCAAACAGAATTCAGGCTTACTTCAGCATACCCGATGAAACAGCATCCCTTCCCTAACTGTTCACATATTCCACTGAGTGGATTCTCTGGTCGCTACAAACCCGTTACTAGTAGCACAGGGGGATGACGACAGCACTTTCTTAGAGTATAGTTAGCTAGTACCTCTGTCTACAGCAAGGTGTCGCCACTTCCCCAGAACTACAAACATCTGACATTCCTGCCCAAGGCACGCAATAGATAAAGCAACAATAATATGTGTGTATGTATGTGTTTTCTTGATTATAATCATCATTATTATTATCTTCAACATATTAATTTTATCGGCCTCTGTGACCGTACATTAAAACGATTCTCAATTATCCGGTGTCCCCCGTGTTCCTCTCTCATATCGATCCATACATACATAATTTCCCAACTGTTGTACCTAATAGCCGAAGCAAAGCTAAAATGGTAGCAATATTTCTTCTACTTTTACCCCGTCACCAGCGTGGGGCAGTGGGGCTGGTTTGGGCTTTGCTCAGCGGGCATGTGGAAGGCGGCTGTTGGTGTTGAGGGGTTTTCTTTCAGCACTTGGTTACTTTGCTCCCGCTGTCCGTTAAATCAAGAGTCCTGCAAATGGTAAATGCGCCGTAACGTACCCCCGCCCCCTGCCCCAGTGAACTCAAGTCTCATTTTCTAAACCAAACCGTCATGCTGAAAAGGATCTACGCCACCCGGTACCTGTGTGCTATAGAGACTTAATGGCAGGAAGCCTGAACTTCGAGTTTTACCATCCTGCCCGTTTTATCTATTTCAGCCCCAGTGACTAACATCTCTCGGCTCAGGAAGAAAGTGCAGCACATACTGGACTAACAGTCTCCTCCAACCCACATGCACTCCCAATCCACCAAAGGAACAAAAAAATGCCACGCTGTGTGGAATCAAAGGAAAATGTGCAAATGAAAGAAATTTTCTTTTGTTAATACTTTTTGTTGCTGAAATAAAAAATAACAATAAAACATAAAAGAGCGAGGACTTTGAGCAATGAGAAAATGGCTTACGAATGACCACCGTCTGCAGCGTTGTGAAACTCAGTGCTTTCGTTCAGCTAAAATGAGTCTTTAAAAAAATTCCCGTCTATTATATTTCATTACGCAAAAGGATACATCCTCCCAACAAAACAAAGAAAAAAGGGTCTTTTTCCCGTAACGCCTCAAACACTGACTGGCTTAAAAAACAAAACAAAAAAAAACATTGACGCTGTAAATTCAGGCAGTTCTTCAATTAATGTTGATCGTCAGGCAAACTTGGCAAAGAAAAAGGGAAACGTACAAAAATTAAAGAAAAGAGAAAAAAAAACGAAAATGAGGACGAACGTCGAGGAGAAGTGGAGAAAAGAGGTTGCAGCATGGTAACTGGCGCGGCGGGCCGCTTGTTCGGGCTCTCTCTCACACAATCTTCTTGATGCTGGGCCTCTTGAAGCTGCCTGCGCTGCGCTGCTTCTGCACCTGGCTGGCTGAGCCGTGCCGCGTGCGCCCGCTGTTGGTGTGGCCCGCGGTGGGGGACAGCTCCACGTTCTCCTTGTCGATTCCTGGAGGGGGGGGTGAAGGGGTGAGGGAGGGCACAGAGCATGAGGGAAAGAGCCGGGCAGACACACCGCACGCACGCACGCACGCACGCACACACACTCACACAAAGATAGCATGGTGACCGCAGCACCATTGCTATTCCCAAGATAAGCAGCCATATGCTAACAGCGGTTGTTCCGAATAACATCTCGACATAGTCCATAAAGATTCTGCTCCATGACTTTGGCTGACATAATAATAAAATTCGTTTCTACACTGCTTGACAGTGAGTCTAGATCAACAGGTTTTCTTCTTCTTGACTAAAAAAAACATCCAAACCATTTTCCCTGTCCATACACTTTTGGAGAAAAACTCTCGTTGTTCCTAAAGGGATCCTGTCCTGGAGCCACACTATGCATTAGTACAAAAATGAGGCAGCAGGTGGCGCAGAGAACAAGTCCAAAGACAAGCAGAGTCTTTCATTTTAAAACTCCATCATACGCTTTCAACAGCTGTAACCACATGAAGTGAATTCAGTAGCTCTCTGGCCCCCAGGCCACAGTATCTCACTGTGGCTCAGTAATGCAGGGACACAAACATCTATTCAGACTAGAAAGAACTCCTCTATTCCTCCATCACTCCCAGGGGGGATAAAACACAATGCCTTTGGGTCACGGAGCGATTCTTACACAGTGCACCGGATCAGGGATTTGTCTGTGACTTTTGCAGGCCCTGCTATGCAGGTCTGCTACTGTGCCTGGTGAGGGTGCAGAATGGAGACGGAGCAGGGGGAGGAGTACCTGGACAGGCGAGGTGTGGCGCGAAAACGGCGGACTTAGAGCAAGGCAGAGAAGCTTCGCAGACACAGAGTGGGAAAGAAACAGGAGTGAGTGACCATGAAAACCCAAAAGGAAAGACCAAAAAACAAAAGACATGATGATTAACACAAAGCGAAGCAAAAATTATACCGAGCAGCCAAAATATAAATGACAAATAAACAATGGCAACAAATGTCTAATTTTTGATGAGAATACTATGGACTGAACTGAAAAATATTAATGACCTGGGGTAAAGCTAAAACTGAATGACTACATATGAAAGATGAAAGAAAAACAATACCTTCCTTATTTCTGCTATTCTACCACGTTCTCAGTTTTCAGTACATAGCCCATAATATTTTCTGTGTGTCACAGTCACAGTCATAATTACAAGGACAAAACTATTACTTTATGTGGCTTCATCCCCAGAATTTAGTAGTATCACTTCTTTGGTAAAGTAATACTAGCTAAAACAAAACCCACACCATATGAAACAGAAATATGCTATTTAAAAATGTTACTAATATTTACAAACTATAGGCTTGGACATTACTTGCCCAGTGCAGCTCTACAGTTTTTATTTGTACCAGGCATTTTCTGGGGTACCACTTCGGAGGACCTCAAATGGGACAAAGTTGGGGATCGTCTATAAACTACACCCCATCCTGCACACAGCAGAGATGCATGTTCACAACAAAGGAAAAGAAGAAAAGTACAAATATAAATAAGGTAGGCTGAATGCATACAAATTAAAATAAATGACAATGAGGAAACAGGACACATGCAAAACATTTGGTAAAAGCAGAGGCTGCCATTCATGAGGAAGGAAATGTCTAGAGCTGAGTTGTAGCCCTTCTGTTATATTGAAGAGGAGCTGACTGAATTTTTAGAGTCTTGTTTAGCCATATCTCACAAATGAAAGCAACCACTGTTAATTCAAATCTAGTTAATATATTATCGGTCTTTCTGACATAGTGTGGTTTTTAAACTGCAGATCTGTCCGCAATCTGTTTTATTTTTAATTGATAAAGAGCACTTGGCAAACATATTTAGTTAAGCAGTTCTTATAGAGGCCTCAAATATCTTGTGAATGAAGAGATAGCATTGCACACTTGACATATTTTTTTCCATAGCCCTCCTTTCTAACTTCTACCAAGAGGGGTCCAGTGTTTAAATACCTGATGAGTTTAGAACATTCAGTTCAAAATATATGTGAATGAGACAGCAGTTCACTTTATTTATCCCTATAGTGGTGGGTGGGAAAGTCTTTCAATGAGGCTTTGTAATAATCTAACACCCCCTCCATCTGCCACACTACAGGAAACACTGCTTCAGAAAAAAGATCTCTGGCAAGTCTCTTCAGTGAAGATGTGAGTGATTTCTATGTCCTGCCATTTTGGTCACAAGTTGACAACATGTGGGTAGAATTAGCCATTTAAATTAAATCAAAGACCAGATTTACAGTGCATCACTACAAAAGCAATTAGCATGACAGCCCTCATTCTCACACACATACAATCTCTTGCAAATGTGTAGCTGTTTCAGAATGTGAGCTTGTGCGTATGAGAGAGAGAGGGTTTTTTTGAGTGAGAAGGTGACAAGGCCATGCACAAAAGAATGAATGTTCAATTTACTGTTATGTGTGTGACAGAATGATAAGTGAGTTTCTGTGGGACACAACTGGTTTCAGCTGAAGCGCTAACAATTAGAAGTACCTACGTAAACTCAGTCTGAAATCAAAACAGTCTTACTAGATCCTCAACATCCTTGAGTTCATCAAGTCATCACAAATACAAATGATTTTTTTCCATACAGTTTAAAGTTAACTTGTCCTTTTGCATGCACATTCAACAAAATCATGCTGCTGGTTTGTATTTGTGTGCATTTAGCTTGTTTCATCCTTGCTATAAGCAACAATACACACCTATAATAAATTTCCTCACTAAGATATTTACTTTCATTTCAAGTTAGTCAAAGTGTCAGTATCCTGACTTCATATTCACATTTATGATACAATCAAAGTTCTCAATTTTGCACTTAACGTATTGTGAGATTTTCACCAACAATAGGTTCATATGAATTACAACTTTACATGGGTTCAAGGCTGTAGAGACTCAAGCAAACCTTTGGTTCAGCCTCTCAGAAAACCTCAAGCAAATGTATTTTTACCATTGAAAACAATTATTCCATAAAAAAGCCCAGGTGCGTGTGCAGTGTGTGTGTGGCTCACCTGGGGAGTGCTGAGAGGTGGCAAGTGAGGTCATGGAGTTGGAGAGGTTGAGGTTGGCGGTGATGCTGAGCTGGCTCTGGACGGGCGGGGGGTACGGCGACGTGGGTGTCCGCAGCGACTCCTCGCTGGTCTCCTCATCTATCCCCGGCAGGTAGGTGTCGATCAAGGCGTCCAGGAACTTCACGATCAGCTCGGCGTAGTCAGGGATCTGGGTTTGCTGCAAAAAGGGGGGAGCAGCCGTTTAGCGGAGGCTGACAAATCCCTTTTCAAACAGCAGGCAGAATGGAAATGATTCCAACACCATCCCTCCACTAGTCGGGTGGGGGTGCAGTTCTTTTAAGCTGGTTTTGTAAGAAACGAACAAACAAAAAAATGAGAGCTGTGCAATGCCTCTCATCTGTCATGAGACAACAGATGCAAGCTAACATGCAAAGTTTTTAGGGTGCCTCTCAGTCAGACTACTACTGGAGTGCTGGCTCTCCTCTTACTCAGTATGTTCTATATGATAACAACCGAGCACTTAAAAAAAGAAAGGGGGATTTGGGGATTGCTCAGAAATCAATACGTTCTTGGCAACTGAGGGGTTCCTTCCTGGGAGTATTCTTTCTTAACAGAATAAAATTCATTCATCCTTGTGCCTCTTTGGGAAATGAATGAGAAATCAAAGTACACATACCTTTGAGAAGGGCCCAGCGAACCTCCACAGCCCATTGAACCCAAAGCCTGGGAGAGATGCAGGAGAACCAATGAGGGGTCACAGAAATGACAGAGAGATGTTTTACTGTGATATAAACTGGAGATAAGCTTATTGTCTTAAATGGTGTGGTTTTATGATGCATGCTTGGGGTCACACAACATTTCCCTTGGGTGTGTTGGGTTAAACGGTGTCAGCAGTCACATGGCATTTCCCTTAGTTGTATGTGTGAGTGCAGTGGATATGAGCTTCTTGTCCTAAACGGTGGCATCTTTTTTATGGTAAAGTGCTATAGAACAGAGCCACATGGTTTTTCTCTTGTTACGAATTTGAATAAACTGGAGGTAGCCTTTTGTATTAAATGGTGTGTTTGGGGTCGCATGGCATTTTGTGTGTGTGTGCGGGTGTACATGTGTGAGTGCGTGTGTGAGTGCAAGTGTGTGTGTGCGTGTGAGTGTGCATATGTGTGTACGGGTGTGTATGGGTGTGTGTCTGTGTGAGTGCGAGTGTGAGTGTGTGTGTGTGTGTGTGTGTGTGTGTGTGTGTGTGTGTGTGTGTGCTCTGAGCAGGGCGTACTCTGCAGGTAGGAGGGCTGGTACTGCGGTGGCGACTCCTCGTGGTACACCACGCTCTGCACAATGCCGTGGATGGGGTTCAGGAGGTTGGGGTCTTGGCACAGTGATAGGAGGGTATTTATCTTCGAGTCCAGCAGGTTGTGGCTGGGAAAGGAAACCAAACAGGTTCAAACCGAAGGTGCCTGACTGTATCCTGCACCATACGCAATCGCTGCGAGGCTTAGCTGGGCTGCGCTCAGCCAGCACATGCAAAAGAGGTGCAGCCAAAGGGGAGAGTGGCCAGCGCAGAGCGTTACTGTGCGCTGAGCTTTGTGCTGCACAAAAAAGCAGGAAACATAAATCTGCTGCGCACATAATTAAACAGCCGTTTCACTTTTTCCATGGAGTCAGAGGAAACACAGTTTGAAGGACCTTACGCTACATATGCTGCGGTTTTTAGGAGGAAGCAACACTAACAGCTACGGTGACACATCCAAAAGCAATGAAGGCATTTATTTCTAAGTAAATCTAGAGGACCAGAATAAAGAACAACCATGATTAAAATCTATTTGAACATGCTATTTAAAATGCCCCCCCCCCCCCATCACCCACACAGCAAGAGCTACTCAAGCTACTACTTCAGCATCAAGATCCTGCTGATAAGGTATCTGCAGCAAGTCTCACTTTGCCTCAGCTTCTCCTTTCCCTCTTTAGCTAAGAGGTGTCAGCAACGGCAGAAACTTTGATTTTTTTAGATTTCTGTGCTTTCTGGGTGAAAGTCAACAGAAAAAAAGCCTCCCCAGAGTGACTTACACAACTGGAAAGACCTTTGGGAAGACAACACTAGCTTCAGCTAAAAACTCATAGAGGATCCTCTGGTCGAACTCGTCTGTCGTATTCTTCACCAGTGTGGCCTGAAACACAGGACAAAGCATTGTTTGCACATCCACATATCTGCTAGCTACTTTCAATCAATTATCTACATGGTTCACAAATACACAAGGAATTATATTCTGCAACACAGGGTACACAGAAGAGGTTTCTGGGATAATAATCAAAGTCAGGAACTACACATATAGCATTGAGTCTTATACATATTATGTTATGTTATCCCCACGAAAGAGATGTACTTAATATATGGACTTAATTCATTTAAAGCTGTTGAGGCCATGTGAGATTTATATGGACACAGAGAAGGAGGTAAGTTTGGGACCCAGGTCTCACCAGGACGGTCAGCAGCAGCGCCTGGATTTTGGGGTCGGTGAGGACCTCCTCATCCAGCAGAACGTTGGACTCGGACACGGAGACCTTGCGCAGGTGGTGGTGCTGAGAGTTGGCTATTCTTTGGGTCTCTGCAGTGGGGAAGGAACAAGAAGCGACACAGCCAAAAACATCAGGACGGTGTCATCCGGCAACCCTGCCGCGTCACCCCCCTCCAACCACCACCCCTCTCTCTGGCGGCTCGCCGTGGATTACGCACCTATTTCGTAATCGTTCTCCGCCACTCGCCTCATCTTGGGAGGCGTGGTGATGCCAGATTCAGCCATCTCTGGCCTCTTTGGTGCTTTCGTGTCCGAGATCAAGTGGTCAAAGCTCTTCCTCGTGCCTGGGGAGAAACCAAGAGCAGGGACTGTAATGATCCCCCAGGTACAGCCTCCCAATTCTCAACATGTACAAAATGTAAGGAACACTGTACATTCTGACAATGCCACTCTTCACAAGTGCTCTGCAATCAGCTACAGAATGCATTGTCTATATCTTTATCCCATTTAATATTGTTTTTTACAGCTACCAAATAGAACGAAAAGCAAAGACCTCGCTTTCCTGCAGTTTGTTTACATTAGATGTGCGAGAATGAAAACATCTTGATCAGTCAGTCCACAACAATACGCATGTCTACTTCCACTCTTCTCCCTTTTGGCCTAGAAGAGTATTCCATCTGATTGTGAGCAGAGAAAGACTGGTACCAGCCTAGGCAAGGTACACATAGAAGTATCGGAAACAAAAACCCGATTGCAAAACCCAGGCAACACTGAGGCAGAGCTGTATCCAGGCTAGCACAAAGGTGGCATCAGTAGGAGACCGGTGGAGTGTAGAGGATCCCACACTGTGGCCTCTGGAGGGATGCTGAAGCTGAAGCTGAAGCTATTGCTGCACCATGGATCTTACCCAGCAGCTTCTTAGTGTTGGCCTGGGAGGGCTGGCCCATGTCCAGGCTCATGGACTTGCGTGTGCGGGGACTGATCTGTCCCACCGTGGGGTAGTGGGCCACCAGGTAGCGCTCCGAGACTTTGGGCGATGCCCAAGGCTGGCTCTCTCGCAGTGTCCTGAGGGCGAGAGGAGCGAGAGACACAGAGCTTGAGACAGGAAATGCGCTCATTCCACTACCCAAAGCAAATTCAGCTTAGTTTACAGAAGTTGTCCCTCCAACCTAAACCAAATATACTTCTGCAGAGAAATACTATTCAAGGCTCAGTCTGGCTTTAGCTGTATGTTACTAACTCAACTGATACAAATATTTACAAAATGTTATTAGTAAACAATATTATTATAATTGTCTGTAATAAATAATTCAGCATATTATTCATTGCTATAACATTTTACAATGTGTCTGTCAAAAAAGGTACAATTAAGCTGATAGCAGTCATGTATCAGAGTTATGTAGGACACTAAAAGCAGGCTCACGCTGTGAAATGATACAGTCTAGGGTTGCAGATCAGCAGCCGCGCCCTCTGCGTTTTTACCCAGTCACACATCAGCACCGCTGCGCTTGGAGCCTGCCGCTCCCGAGGGAGGGGACACACCCGAGAGGCGCACTGACCTGCAGCTGGGGTCGCTGGGATGCATGGAGTACGTGTCCATGGGAACATTCTCCATGGCGACATCGGAGAGCAGCAGCGACTTCCTGTGCTTGAGGCTGCAGCGGCTGCGCACCTCCTCGGAGACAGTGAGCAGGGCTGCGCAGACGGGTTCGATCACACAGTCAGCAACACGGCGCTCACAAACTGGCACATTACAGCATGTGTCTCCAAGGACATTGGTGCACAAAACAGCAGCAGGGCAAGGCATGATTTGGCTATAGCTACAGCACCGCTATGATATTAGCAGTAGTTCTGACAGTAACGATGTTCAAAGTACAGCAGTCCACTGCTGAGAGCTCTGAAAGGTTTGTCCTGCTCACCTGCCAGGTAGGCCACGCTCTGGGTGTTCACCTCAAACTTGTCACAGTTCAAGTGTTTCCCCACCAGAGCCAGCAGCGTGTGGAGGATCCGCACTGTCCGCGCCACCGTGGTGGGGGAGGGGTGCCTGTACCCTGGTAAGGTCAATCAAGGGGTCAGAGGGCAGCGGTGAGTAATACTGAATGCAGGTGTCTGCACTAAGCACTGACCTCCAATAGGTGTATGTACTCAGCACTGAACTCAGACAGGTGTATGCATGTGGTACTAAACTCAGACAGGTGTGTACAGTATGGGAACAAAACCGCAGTCAAGTGTATATATGTAGCAGAAGCACATCTGTGATTTGAGAGACGTGTGTGCGCAACCTTAATCTCAGACAGACGTAACGTATGTGAGCGAAGCCGCACGCAGCAGACCTGTAAACTGCCTTGCGGGACTAATGCTGCTCTAATGTCAGACATTAGTGCGACACAGTGTGAAAGTATAACACTGAATTCAAATACGCGTATGCACACGGGTCTAAAATTAGACACCTCTCTGTGCGCTACACTGACCGCAGCAGAGACACAAAACAAAAGTACAACCACTTCTCAAACTAACCCACGGAGGAGATGGCATCAGATACCGTGACACCACGAAGACCCTGTGTGCTGGCTGCTGCATCTGACACAGATCTGGTGCAGCTCTGGTTACGTATGGCTGCCTACCTTTCAGCAGATGGCCCACTAGTGCGAAGTTGAAGTTGGAGTTGAAGTTGAGGCCCACAAAGTGATCCATCTGCTTGCAGTGCCACTCCAGTGGCTTCCTGATCTCCATGAAGACTTCCTCTGGGCTCTGTGAGGCAGAGGTGGCGGGAAAAGCAACATTACATGGCATCCCAATCAGGGACTTATATCGTCACTCTCCAAGCCACACATTTCATATCTGTCATAACAGTCACAGCACAGAATGAGTTACTGTGAGAATCTTTTATTTGGGAAGTGTGAATAAAAAAATACAGATGAAATAAGAGATGGCTATTTGGGCTCCATTCATAAAAACAAAACAGGAAATACCACTGTGACAGGAAGAACATCAGTTGTGTTAGTGGGTATCATATCCATTTTCTGCTAAATAGGCTCAGCACACAGTTCTGTGTGCTTATTGAAACCAGAGATGGTAAATCAGGCCCTTTGGAGCAGGTTTTTAAGTTTTTTTTGCTCTGATTAGTTCAGTGTTTGTCAGTCTTCATAATTTTACCTCCGTTATTCACGGTATCAGTCAGACAACCACTTTGGTACATAATGTTCATGTGACTGCATGAGTGAGTGGGCTTGTTTCTATGTGTTTCTGTGTGATGTATGACTATGTGTTTCTGTGTGATGTATGACTAAGGTCATTACCTTGTATTCGAAACCCAAAATGCAATCTGTCTTGTTTGTCTGTGTGCGTGTATATATCGGGTAGTATGTGCCTGTGTGTGTGTGTGTGAGAGGAAGAGAGAGATATACTGAGCTCAGTGCGGTCACTTGTTGCTCAAAGTCTGCAGTCTGTTCAGCGCGTGCATGTTTGTGTGTGCATGCATGCGAGTATGTGCATTACAGTGTTCCTGTGTGTGTTCGCACATGCTTTAGTATGAGTGGGTGAGATACTAAGTTTGGTCAGGAGCTAACTTTGGTCAGGACCTTTTCACTGAAGGCCTGCCCTCTGTCCATCTCACGTGTGACTCTGTGAGTGTGTGTGACACAGTGTGGGACACTGTGCTTGGTGTGGTCAGCACCTTGTCGTTGAAGGCCTGCCCTCTGTCCATGTCATGTGTGAGTCTATGAGTGTGTGTATGACACAGTGTGGGACAGTGGATTCGGTGTGGTCAGCACCTTGTCATTGAAGGCCCGAAGGCTGTCCAGCGTGTGCAGGTTCTGCTCCAGCAGGGCCGTCCCGGCCGAGTACAAGTTCACCTCGTCCAGCTGCAGCACCGCCACTGCCACCCAGAACAGGGCTTTGTGCATGGGGGAGTCCTGAGGGGCCAACAGCCGTCAGCAACGGTCACACCCAGCACCCGTCACTCACACAGGCTACTCCACACGGGTCTACCTCACAGACTCACCAGCTCAGTCAGACTCTGTCTTGTCTGCTTATTCACAACAGAGCTCTGTAGCATCCATTATCAACACATGGATCTCACTTACTAAGCTTTCCAATACCACTGCTTAATATCACTGACTGATATCCCTTATGCAAACATACATGATTGAGCTACACCAACAACTCTGACCTTACTTGAGGGAAAAAAAAAATTACACTCATTTTCACAGTAATGCAACAAGTGCAGAAGGAACTTCTGAGAAAAGATGAGCTGGTGATACTGCAGAAGAGCAGTTTTTGTTTAATCTTTGGAATATCATGGAAATCTTATATGCTGAATATCCAACATTTAAAATCAATGGACTACGTGCTTCAAAATATTTGACGAATAGATCTTCCATACCAGCACACAGATATTGGCAGATACAGAGTGATTCATACCAGCGGTGTGACAGAGTGGTTAAGGACTGTGGCTTGCATCTTCAAGGTTTCAGTCTCACTTTCCTTTGTACGCTTCATCACAGCACTTAGGCTTAATTGCTTTAGCGAGTATCCACCCGTGTAAGGGCATAACCCACAATATGTAAGCCCTGTAAGGGCCCACTGGGCAAGGCCGCCTGCTAAACAAATAACAACAGGAGGAACAGATCCCCATGTTCAGACATCGATAAATAAAAACTGAAAGACACAGATAGACAGTGATTGACATGGCAGTGCCCCACGGGGGAATTGAACCAGCAACCTTTGGACTACAAGCTCTGTTCCTCACCACTATGCCACACTGCTGCCATAAAGCTGTAAAGTAAGGGGGGAGAAATGTGTAGAGGTGTTCGTTCTGGCCCTCAGTTGGCTCCATACCTTGTTGAGAAGAGGCTGCAGCTTAGTCAGGGCAATGACAGTGGCCTCTATTAGCACCTGGCTGTTGTAATTATCTGGGCCCTTTAAGCAGCTCTCTAGACCCTGTTGACAGAGCATAACTGTTTATTAATGAGGTGAGTGACAGAGGCAGAGCAAAAGCACTGTGGACAGAACAGGGGTGAATTAAGGATGCACACAATGCAGAATGATTAGGGACCGGAGTCCACCTTTTGAGGTTACCGACTGTGGCATTAACTACAGTATCTACGAATGCAATATAGATCTTAAAACAGGTGCCATCAACAGCACAAACTGAAATGAGGGCGTGCTCCGCATGATTGCTTGGTTACCAAATATATTCTGTGCCACAGACCAAGGCGCACATATTTTCCATGCTTTACGCCTCGGGGCGGAGAGGGCGTCATGCTGCGCCGGCATGCATTAGGAAGCACAGGCGTGGATGTGGGAGAGGAGGTGACGGAGCAGCGGAAACACACCCGGTCGATGCTGAGCAGAGGACTTGCCTTGCTGAGGATGCGGATGATCTGCTTGATCTGTCCGTGCGAGACGCGCTTGCTGATGCAGCCGAACACCACCAGGGCCCGCGGCTGCAGCGACGGGTTGTACTGAAACGCAAACCTGGGGGGAGGGGAGGGGTTTAAGTGTTATTGTACAGGCAAGGGTTCAACCGCCACACTCCCTAAAGGGAAGGACATGTGTACCCATCTGATAAGGTGAGTCCATATGTTACACAGAAAGACAGCCATTAAGGGTAACTCATCTACTGAGAGTGGGTGACAGCCATTGAGGCGAGTCAACTCACTGGCAGTAGGACATCCCAATTGAAGTGGATCCCCCCATGATTGTAGAGTGATCCAATGAGGTGTGTCCACACATGGTGGACACACTGGCTGAGTTGAGCCCACTGCTGGACTACAAAAGGCCCTCTCCGCTTGAACGTCCACAGGCAATTTTGCACAAGCACCGCTGATGCAATTTCAAACCAACAGTCACCTTTAGCAGATGAAGCTGCACACCCAAAGTGCTGCATGTTACCTTTGTCTCTGAGATGCTAACTGTCTGCGATGCTAACTGACCGCATCATATGAACTAGCAATGCAGGGGCTCTTGTTTTCGCTTGTTAGAATGCACTCGATATAGCTCCAAGGGTGTGGCTCTAGTATTATCTAAAATTAGGAAATTATAAATGATAAATGCACAACATCCTTCATTGAGAAATGGTGGAACACAAGAAATAACATGTACGCACTTCTGCGCCAGCTCCGTCCACTGGTCCAGCCACTTGCACGCTGGGATGTCCCTCATGCAGGCCTGGTGGAGGAAGACCGACATGTATTAACCATGAATAAAGTGAACATCCGGAGCATGCCTGCTAACACCTTTTAGAGAAACATCAGGAAAAAGAAAACCTGTGCTGATGTTTACATTCCTGTGTCCCACTGAGTATTTTAAGTTTCGATATAGTTTTACTACAGGCTCTGCCGCAAAACACTTGTAAGACCACTTGTGACTTCTTGGAAATTTCTGAAGGCAGATGTCCAATCCATAAATACATCTTCATTAAAGCAGGCAATAAAAATACAGAGAGGAAACTAAAAGAGGAAGTGACAGAAGAAAACTAATCACCCAGCTACTATGGACGATGGTGAAGCGCATACAACATGTTCCGCAATATCTTTTGCATGGGTGGCAACACATTGTGTAATAATATACTGCATGTAGTGCGGTGTCTAAAGGTATGAGTCTGTATTCTTTTTCGGACAATGTAGTGTCTACTATTGTGTATTAGAGGTCCAATACCTGACTCAAACCCAAGTGGACCCAGCTCTACAGCTTGTGCTCAGGTCAGGTTTGGTTTTTTTTTTTTTTTTTTTTTGGTTATTTATGTGTTTACATGAAATCATGAATTAAAATAGGCCTAATTTGGCAGACTCTTATTTTCTTATCTTGTGAACTACATCTGTAAATTCTCAGTCTGGAAGGGAAGACTGGATTGGACCACCATTCACTGTTAAGATGCAGTATCATAGCTCAGTGGCTGATTCAGCAAGGAGCTTGTCTTAAGTGCAGGCTGAGCCCTACAGCCGGGTTTGCAGCTGGGCATTTCATCCACCCACAACGGTGGAACATACTGGTCTTTCCACCGGGCACAGGGGTGGATTGAATCAGCCAGGGTTTCCTCTTTACACCGCTCTCAGGCACCCTGCCATTTGCCAGGCAGTTGTGAGTTGCTCGGATGATGTCTGTAGCGTAGCACTATCACCCACTTCACCGTGGTACACACCGTGCTTTCCAGTATGGAAAAATAGCCCTCGCTTGTGTGTGACTGCAGAGGTTGCTGTGATGAGACTAGCCTAATGTAAAATTGGCAATGCAAAGAAACATTCAAAAAAGTATACATTTCTTCTTATGTAGCTGTGGTGTTTCTGTTCATGTTCACCCATAATTTTAATGTGGTTATCATGTTGGCTTTCTGCAGTGGATGCAGCTAACTGCTAAGCTATTTTCAGGGGCAGAATTTTTTGTGTACTGTGATTACCTAGCAACTGTGGTTATTCTGGGACTAGGGTTTCCGGAGCCTCAGAACAATGCATTTTGACAAGTTTTGACAAATACATATCTATATATTCATTTTTCCTCCAAAAAAAGGAGTCTAAAACTGTTTTAGGACTCTAGATTGTAGGACTCCAAAAGTTCATTTAATTGCTGTATGAAAACTGGGCTGGACAATCACACAGGATCATGTGTGTGCATTTTAAACAATTTTGGGTTCATGTCAGATCAGGCATCAAAATAAAGTACACGTCAGCTTGGATTCAGGTTGGGCTATGATTTCACAGACTTGGGTTGATTTTGGACTAAAAGTTCATACCCTCTCCCTGATCTAGTGTGTAAATTATTGGGAGAGTGCAATATGTATTGAAGTGTACTCAAATGTACAATGTGAGGGACAATGCAGTCGGTGAAATGTGTTATACAGGCCCATGCACTGTGTATTGGTGTGTCCTGGCAACAGTAGCCATGACGGCGCTGACCTCCATGATCTCCAGCAGAGCCTCGGTGACAGTCTCCAGCGAGGAGAGGGCGAAGGTCTCCCTTTCGTAGGAGCCCGGGGAGAAGGAGCGGTCGCGGTAGCTGGAGCGGAAGGCGATGACGGCGGCCGACTTCACCTTGCTGATGCCGAACAGCAGGTAGAACTTGGGCAGGGAGAACTCCGTCAGGCTCAGCCGCAGCACCTGCTTGGTCTCCTCTGCTCGGGGGTTGGGGGGTGGGACAGGACATCGGCAAAGCACGTTTCAGGAAGCGAGAGAAATAAGACGCCTGCGCTCAGTCACATCAGACAGGTAGACTGCCTGCCAACCAGCTTTCTTATCTCACTCTGTTCATTCACAACAAAACAGATGCCTTACATCATCCACAGGCAACAGCGTTTCTGCAAGAGGAAGAAACTCTGATGTTCTGTTGCCGTTTGCAGTGCCAATGCCCAAAAGTCTACAGCTTAAGTTGTTTTGCCGCGTGCGTGGGGTGTTAGCAGAATGAAACAAGATTCAAAGCACAGAAGTGCAGATATCCCACCACTGACACTCAGACTGACTCATTTTATAAAGCGCTGTTCATCTCATTTTAAAGAAGCAAACCATTCATTGAGCTTTCCTACCAATGAAGCTACATAACTATGCATCCCACAAGAAATTCTGCTCTCTACTTCTAGATGCATCCACAGCTCCATGAGGGAGGGGAGGGCCTGGGCTGAGCCCACGGAGGCGTAGTAAAGGCGCCGGCCACGATGGTGCGCTCACCGCTGAAGTTGAGCTGGGAGCAGGTGCAGAGGGAGTGGATGATGTTGATGACCAGGCCGTGGGTGGAGGCCCGCAGGGACAGGGGCCCGGTGGCCACCAGCAAGGTGACCACGTGGAAGAGGTAGGGCAGGTGGGTGGCCACGTCCAGCGAGTTGTTGAAGGACAGCATGAGCATGTAGCGCGCCAGGATGGCGATGTCGTCCCACATCAGGTGCTGCTCCAGCGTGGGCGTCGGCGACAGGCACGTCTTGTCGATGATCTTGCACATCCTGATGATCACCTGTAGCAGCGGTTGGGACGCAGGCCCAATAAAGAGGCACAGTCTTTGCAAACACAGGTCAGCTAATTGGCTGATCCTTTCCCTGTATTCTGTCTCCATAGTTTAAATCGACATTAGGTTTGACACTAGTTGACAATGCTGAAGCTTAATGCTTAACCCAACAATTCAATATTTTTTTCCCCATCTGACATTTTTAGAGATTATTTTTCCTTTGAAAATTTATATATTGCACAGTGCACATTTATATAGTTACATTTTCTGTTCCAGCCAGGCACTTTACCACTCAATTCCCCGAACCACTTATTGAGAGAGTGTGAGTGGTTTAAAGACAGCTGCAAAGCTTGCTGGATTGAGGCCCTCCAGGAGCTGAGTAGCTCTGTCACAGAGGTGCACTCTTGTCAAGTGGTGAACTTTTTAAAAAGGGGCGAAGACAGGGATGGAACCAACGCTCACCTTACTGGACACCAGCTTGACGTTTCCTGACGCCAGGGCTACGGCGGTGTCGGCCATCACCTCCGCCTTGATGGACCCCAGGCCACCTGTGGCGCTGGTCTTGATGAAGCTGTCCAGCACCACGTCCAGCAGGTCTGTTATCTGGGGGTGACACAAAAATCCCATCAGACCTGTCAGGGTGTTGTGTTTAAGGGTTAGGGTTAGGGCTACGTTTATGGCTAAGGCTAGGGCTAGGGCTACGGTTATGGACAGGACTAGGGTTAGGGCAAGGATAAGGATTAGGACTAGGGTTAGGGTTAGAGCTAGGGTTAGGGTTAAGGCTAGGGTTAGGGTCGGGGATCCCCTCCCTCTGTCACGCCCATGCACCTGCCCCTCTTGAGAAATATTGCAAGTTGTTTTTCTCCCGCCTACATGTTTCTCCTACTTCAGGCTGCCCACAGCTGAATGTGACCCCTCAAAACAGCCGGGGGAAGTTTCCAGGCGCAGACAGCAAGAAGGCCTTGCCTTTAGAGTTATTTTCGGAATGACTTTCCCACTCCCTTTCATTTCCTCATTGCCCTTTCGTACTTGCAGTGAGTGAAGCCTACTGGCCCCTAACTGGCAGCTGAATGTTGCAATCAACGCCAGAGATGAGAAAGCGTCTGGGTGACGGGCTTACGGCGTTCGTGTTCAAAATCTACCACCACCCCAGCAGAGGATATTACACACGGTTTTTAGACATTATCGCTGCATGCAAACCATCCTTCAAACAACCTATGCATCTAGGTTGCCTGATTGCTTTTTGGCTGTCTTATGAGACACTCAATGACTGCGGCATAGGGAGAAGCAGGATCGGGGGCACAGCCCTACAGTGTCCTGACCTGTCCCAGGCTGCCCCAGATCTTGGCCTGGATGGAGGGGTACATCTGCTTCTCGTTGATGGTCATGGTGATGAGCTTGTCCAGGATGGCGGTGACGCGCTGCCGCTTGGCGTCGTCGTTGTGCTTGCAGAAGCGCACCAGGTTGAGCAGCCAGGGCGTCATGTACTCCAGGCACAGGTGCTTCAGCTCGATACCTGCCGAGAAACGGGGAGCGACTACTAGCGGCGTAGTGGATAAGGAGCAGGGCTCGCAACCACAAGGGTGCTGGTTCGATTCCCCACCGGGGCAGTGCTGCTGTACGCTTGGGCAATGTATTTCACCCACAGTTGCCTCGGTAAATATCCAGCTGTATAAATGGACGAAATTGTAACCTATGTAAGCTCCTCTGGATAAGAGCAACTGCTTACTGACAGTAATGTATTCAAATAAAAAAACGTGAATTGCCTTGGATAAGAATGAATGTTAAATAACCAAACAACTGGAAAAAAAAGGAAGTAAAGCTCTGAGTTCAATGCCTGAATGATATAATGTATATACTTATAAGGGTGGAAATTTGCTTAAATGGTGTCAAGAATGACTTTTTGGGAAGTTGTAGGAAATAACAGTTTGTAATAATTTAGCTGTTATAATACATGTAAATGCATGTAATGTCATGCAAGTTGTCACTACAGGTACTCATATATTATCATTGTGTAACTTAGGTCTAGTATCAAAATACAAGGGTGTAAATACCTTCTTTTTGACATTAAGTGCCATTTACCATTATAAAACTTGCCCATACGGTAAGGTAAAATTCTGAGATGGTTCTGCCCAGTACATTACCCACATAATTCTGTTCACAGGATTGGGGATGACATTAAGCTTGATATCTGTTTTCACAAATGCAACTCATGTCTCACACTGTGATTTGCAGCCTTACAGTACATTTAAAAGGTAAATTGTGCCTTATTTCACTTATACTTCAGAAGGTGGATTTAAATTTACTTCACAGATAGTAGGAAAAACAGAGAGTAAAGGAGGAGTATAAATATGGGTGATTTAGCAGGGCGCACTGACTGGACTTGCTGAAGCCGGAGATGCACTCCTCCAGGAACTCCAGCGTGAGGTGGGGCTCGTTGGCCGCCAGCGTCTTGCTGATGGAGACGATGAAGAGCGTGTTGTTGGCCGGGATGCAGAGGCCCGACGTCTCCAGCAGCTGGCCCTCGATCTTCAGGTTGAAGGTGCAGGTGAGCGCGCACAGCAGGTTGTAGGCGGCGGACCTGCGGGGAGCACGAGCGGAGGCGGTGAGGTCGGGGGGATTTCCCGGGGGCTGTCCGACTCCGAAGGCGGGTAGCGACTCGCGCAACCCGCACACTTCCCGTTTTCAGTCTTGAATAGAACCGAGCCGCCCAGCCGCAGAGCTCAACGGCAGGGTCAAACCTCAGGAGCGCATGAGTCAGTGGGTTTATGATCTGATCCCACAGATAAGGGCATGGCACGCCATCACAGTAAAAAGCCTATGGAGTTGCACTGGACCCATCGACACTATGTTGCTGGTAACAAGCTCTTTTAAGGAAAAATTTAAGTTGACATGGAAAATGTCTCCACAGCAGGGACACAGAGGAGGTGCCAGATATTTTAAGGGAGAACCAAAGTCAATGCAGAAAACGACTCCACAGGGGGGACTCGAAGGCGCTTTGAGAACAGTACTCACCGCAGGCTGGGGTCGGAGCTGCCCAGGTTGAGCAGGGCGATGTTGAGCAGGGTGCCAGGCACGTCCTTGGGCCGGATCTTGGTGTGCTGGGGGATGGAGTCGGGCTGGGAGAGCTCCCAGCGCGTGCGGATGTGGATGATGGAGTGGACGATGGCCTCGCACTCCTGGTGCATGAAGGTGAGCGGCGTGCCCTGGTTGGCGATGGTCAGCGTGAACTGGTTCTCGTCCACCAGGCAGATCTCCTCGATCTCCGAGGCGTAGTAGATGTCATTGAGGAAGACCGACTGGCCCAGGACCCGCGTGCGCTCGGCCGAGGTCACCTGCACGGCCGTGGAGCCCACCTGTGCGGGGAAGAACAGAGGGGAGACCGAGTCCCAGGATGTCAGGCTGGGGGACTGACACTCCGAGAGCAGGTTTTGCACACTGCTGATCTTCACTGTCATGGGGAAGACATGACATTTGTTTTTTCAGTGCACAACAACCATCAGGCACAAACGACTAAACCTAAAATCCTACATAACAGAACTGAAAAATGTTGTACCTACTGTAAATATGGATGTGACAGATACTTAAGATGCTTCCTGCAACCAGTGTTGTCATAACAAATCAATCTGGAATGTCTCTCATTAAAAAGGTGAACTGCACTTTGGAGAAGAGAAATCTTGTGGCAGGTCTGCACAAAAACTAAATGTTTTGTTTAAAGTCACACATGAGATCAAAGGATGGCTTTCATCTGTGGAAATCAATCATACCACATTACAAAGGAGACACAAAGTCACTTAAACTGAGTCAACATGTGGACCATGTGACATCACAACAAAAGCAACCATGATCCCCCCCAATCACCCACACCCACACCCACACAGAAACACCTCACCTTAATGGAGACCTTGGTATCCTTGTGGGCCAGTTTCAGGGCGTTGTGGAACACCTTGAGGTCCTCCTCCAGGGCCAGGGTGGCAGCAGGCAGCTTCTGCTGGTCGGGCTCCACATACTCGGCCAGTCGGCCTGGCGAGTCGATGAACAGCAGCTTCTTGCTGCCCTTGAGGCCCGTGAGGAGCCGCTCGTGGTACTTGGTGTACTCCCGCACCCAGGAGTTGCAGTTGTAGATGTAGATGGCCGCCACGTTCTCGTAGGCGAAGCCCGGGAACACCACGAACCACTTGGACAGGAAGTCGGTCTTGAAGCGGTTGCTGGGGCCGGCGTGTGTCAGGTCCACCACGATCTCGTAGGGCTTGGCATAGTAGGGCTTCAGGGTCAGCAGCACGTGGTAAATCAGCAGGTCACCGTTGATCTGGCCCGTCTTAAACCTGCAAGGACACGAGGAGAGTTCTGGGTCACTGTGGGTGCCAGTTTGAAGCACGCCTGAGGTGAGTGTGTTACAACCACACTCCATGTGATGGTTTGACACAAAAGAGATTGTGTGAGAACTACAGGAAGACTGACTGATGTGGGGGTGAGCATTAGACATTGTACTGACTAACCATGTGTCAAAAGAAGTCTAGCGGCAGCCATGACAACAGCTCTGAAAAACATCACAACACTGGAACTGTTCGTTGAGTTGAATTTCTGTTCCAACTTTGTTGTGTATAAGTTGACACACAAGAAGTTCTATTACTATACAGCTGTAGTGTACCTTGTTATGTATTACTGTATACACAAAAAACTGGACTACAATGCAGGCTTGGCTGCCTATCTGTATGGCACAAGAAATGGAGTAGTGCAGTGGGGAACCATGACAAGAAGCAGGAAAAACATCAACACTGGAACTACTTTGAGCTGTTCGCTGAGGTGATCTTCTCGAGGCATTGAAATTCTGTGAGATTTTCTGAGTGAAAGGACAAACTGTGGGACGATGACTTCATTCAGATTGGTGTGAATAAAGCCACGGTGACCACAGCCACCCCACCCCGCCCCCGCTCACACACACACAAAGAACCTGTCACGCTTTGTTCCGCAACCCTTGTCTATGTGCGTGACAAGCATCTGCACAGCGCGAGAGTTCGCACATCCTCAAACACGGCAGCCAAGAAGAAGTGGGCAGGGAACAGGAAACGTGTCACCACTGCCTGCGGCTCCAGCAGCACCGCTGCCTCCCGCCGTCACGCAGCTCTCCCTCTAAAGAGGACACCTTCCTTTTCGCTCTCAGTCCGGCTGCGCAACCAGTCGCTGCATCACCTGACCGCGTGTTCCCCTCCCCCCCCCCCCGCAGCGGACCTGAAAGAACGATCGGACCCAACCTGAGGACCACCCGACCACCTGTCGAGGTAAGCCACGATCAAAATGACCGATGCGCTCAAGATCGCCAGAAACAGAGCAGGCAGGCCAGCACTTACACACACGGCATTGTGTTGGAGTCATGTCATTTGGCAAAACATGTAAAAACGTCCAATGAATTCGCTTAAATGGATGGAGATAAGCTTTTTATACACAGAGTTTATTACTGTATTACAAGGAATGTCACGGATGAGATGTAAGAAGCTTGTTTCCAACAAGGGTGGTTGTAAAAGAACATTTTATCTGTATACGTGCGCAGACACACACACACATACACACACTTGGAACATACATGGAACAAGAGGCAGTCACTGAACTTGAGTCACTGAGTCTGTACATGACTAAAGGGATTTCAGGGACTTTTTTTTGTGAAAAATGTGTCTTCAACTGAACACCACGTGTGCACCGGGAGCTTAATTTAAACCAGCCTGAAAGTGACCAAAGCGCTGGCTCAACCTGCCCTGAAACCCCCTCCTCTTTCACACCACCTATGTTAGCATGAGTGGAACATGAGACAGATTCAGCAGAATGCTACTGAACAGAAACAGATTCCAGTGCTCAGTGCTGAAATGTAAGTTTTTCCTGTGGGCCAGGATGAGCTGAATTGTGGGACCTTAATGTATTAATGGCTTTATTCTAAGGAGTTTGCCATCTCATCCTACCTACCTCCTCCCTCTCTGCCTTCACTGCCCCTGTCCTAAGTGTTTGAGGCTCCGAAGAGCTTGAAAGATACAAGCAAAAGGGGGGGTCCTCGTTAGCAAAGATTAATGCTTCTATTATTTTTCAGTTTGACACAGACGTACCAGACCCGTTCTGTTCCCCCGTACAGTTTCCCCAAAAACTGAGACATGACATTCCAGCTCAAACTCTCCCAAGCCAAACTCCTTCCTGGCGTCTGTTCGTCTTTTAAGCCAGGTGACAAACCCAAGCACGCAAGGCTCCGTTTCCGTGCGGCCGGACAGGTGTTTTTAATCTCCCAGAAGTGCACCTGTAGCATGGCGGTGGCAGCCAATGTGAGCACAATGGGAGACGTGCCGAAGGGAGCCTGCTCTCGCCGCACCACGCTGTGGTTAGCTGTGACTCAGTCACTGTGGCGCTATTATTAGCAGGGTCATCAGCAGATGCAGAATGACATCAAACCCTCTACGCCAAGTGCCAGAGTCTGAAACCGCAACTTTTGTTAAACAGAGAGGAAAAAGAAGAAGTTCGGCCGAGGGGGAAATCGAGCCCCGCTTACAAAATTGCACATGCAGCGCGTGCACCGTCAACAAGTGTTGCGGCTGCACTATTAGCAAACGCAACCTCACAGACGAGTGACAGGTACATGTAGCTGGATCTGAGCTTAGCTGCGAGGAAAGATTGAATGGTGCTAACTCTCTGTTTCTCTCTCTTACACAGAGGAATGGAGGGATCAAAGGCCTACTGGTTTTTATACTTTGCCGTCTTTGTGGGAATAGCAACATGTGCTTTTGCTTTACCTACCAGTACAATCGACTCAACCCATGCTGGAATTACAACTGGTACACAAGATTTGGAACAAACAGGGTCAGGCGACATAGCAGCACTCACCGGCACTTTGGCTAATAACACAACAACACCCAGTGGCAGTTTGGCTGATAACACAACAACACCCAGTGGCAGTTTGGCTGTGACGGAATCCTCAATCCCAACCATGGAAGCAAGCTCGACACGTGGCCCAGGGTCACCTTCTGCAAAAACCAGCGCTGCCCCTAAAGCCAGCAGCACAGCCATGCCCCACAGCTCAGCGGCTGGCTGTGGCAAGGAGAAGTGTTTTTTAGACAGGCGCACGGGCACCCTGTTGGTCATCCTGCTGGGCGTGGCCGTGGTCATGTGCACCTGCCTGCTGGTGATCGCCGTGGTCCTGGCCTGCCAGGTGTGTTACCTGAGGAGTCAGCCGCAGAGCAGCCGGCCCGTCCGCAGCAACGCCGACCTGATCAGCAGCACGGGGTACTGGGGCATCGGCACCGGCGACGCGGAGGCCGAGACCAGCGTGATGCTCACGGAGGTGAGGCTGAACGGGGAGGCCGAGAGGGGGGCGGGTGAGGCCGCGACGGGGACGGGCGAGGCCAACACCGAGAAGGGGACGCCCGAGGCCGCCGATGGCAACGGTGAGGCCAGCGGCGGCAAGGGCGAGGCCGACAAGACGGGGAACTCTGGGAGCAGCGAGGCCACCGAGGATGCTGCGCCCACCAGCGGCCCTGCCTCAGAGCCTACCGAGGACGGGGCCAAGGCCGTCCAGGAGGCGTGATGGTGAGGAAGAGAGTCACGTCTGCGTGCCTTCAGTGACCGAACACTGAAGACTGAAAAGAGGCCACAAATGTTCCGACACTGGTGAACGTGAGGACATACCCGGATATAATTGTTTTTCCTATAGCAGGAGCGCTTACTTCTTTTATTTTTATTTTAAATGCTCGAGTACCACTAAGACTTTGTAATTAGCCGTGCCAATCAGATCAGCACTTTTGAGCAACCAATAGGTGCCGACTATGACATCCCTATCCAAAAAAACCTGCAAACAAATCTGTACACCAGGGATAATGCTGACACTGCAACTCTAAACTATTATTTTGTTTCACTTGAGCACTTTTCTGTTTTAGAAGCCTGGATATTTAAGTCAAGGCCAGTTTTATGTATTGTATTGAGTAGCAAAAGACTAGTAGCAGCCACACTTAGTGTTAATTCAAAGGGCTTCCTTAGACAGTTAAACAACTGGCTATAAGGTATTTCTAAGCAACCTAAATGTCATTAGAGCACATAATTTAATTTCTGTGGATTCAAAATGGTAAAGAGTGAAAGCGTATGACTACTTGTGCTACTTTACCAAGTTGAAGTGCTGTTATTGTTGACGTTGATATATAACCTCAACATACCTTAAAATATTACTGTTATGTCTATCTGTGAGTATGCCTGTCCTGCTTGCTTTTTAAGATGAATAAATCCTTTCTTCAACTGTCACTACTGACTGTATGCAGTTGATTCCGTCATATTACAAAGGACTCGGTTTACAAAACACAGTGAACAGATGGTGCCCTTTTGTGGATAACAACCTTAGTGAGGCTTACTGCGGTTCCTCCACAATCAGACTCCTATTCTGTGCTATAATGTTCATGCTACACTGTGCAGGCACACAACCCAGTGACAACCATTTGGCAGACATCTACATATACCCATCTGTGTTTATCTCAGGGCAAGTCATCCTCAGCCCATAAACTCAACAACTAAGATTACAACAACTAATATTACAATATACTATAGCATGTGTCTTTGCTGTAGGTATTAAAAATGCCTGAGTTGTTCAAGTTTCCCTCAACCTTCAGCAGAACCTGACTGCTCCTGTAACAAAGAGCATTTCATCTGCAGCTGTCCTCCCTCACAAATCCATTCTTTGCCTCTTACAAATACCCTCATATTTGCTTGCTTTAACTTCCTTTCGTACCAGCTTGAAAATGTAAAGCTGCTCTGTAAATTTGAAAACATCAGCATGGTTTGAAACCATGTCCCTCTATTTGACTGGCTAGAAGTGTGGAGTGGGATCTGGTGTGACTGTGTACCTGCACCAGTTAAAGCACTGGGTCCTGAGTTGCTATTTTTCTTCTTAAATGGGGCACTTCACCAGAGCTGCACCAATAACACATAAAGCCAACGCTTATTCCAAACAAATCACTGTGTGTACACAGAGAAACAGAGCAAAAAATGATACAGAACAAAACAAAATCATGAAACAAATTATCCATTCAATATTCTAGACAATACATTGCTATTTCCAGAGCTGTATAAAGCACTAGTCTGTCTATTGTAGTGCTTTGTAATGAAATACAGACAGTCTGTACTGTTTACGTGCATGTGCTTTTCTACTTGTCACATACTGCCATCTACTGATTACAATTCACTACTACAACAGCAACGAATAGCAGTACTTCCCAAATTTAAGACCAAAGTTGCATGAAACAGCATTCTACTGAGGTTGAAGAGGTAAGATGAACCTTTAACTTCAAGAGTGGGGAGGAGAAGCTACATCGAATGAAACAAACACTGCCAGATCTAGAGCCTCAAGCATCTCAAAGACAAGTGAGTTTGTCCCTATTCTTCTTAAGATGCGAGGCCCTCAAAGCCTAATTGGTCAATCTGTCATAAGCAAACTGAGATAACAGCGTTACCTGAAAACCAAGACCTAACATGCACTTGTGCCATGTGGGATCTGGGACCATCTGGGACCTGTTTGGGGATTTGTGCCCTCAACATTTGAATACACTTTTCAGGAGAACCAAAAGGATCTGTTTACTACAAAGACTTTATTCTCAGTTGCTGCATCCCCTCCCAAGACTTTTTTTGTTAATCAGCTTTTTTTTTTTTAAATAGTCACAGCTACGTAAGAGTGTGAGCAGACACATATAGACAATATAAATGAAGCTTTCAGAGCTGTCACTTCCTGCAGCTGAAAGGACACAGAGTGTCACTCCCTACAGCAGCCTCCCCTTGCAGCGCAGTGAGAGCCTGATCACGAGTGCCTTGCAGACCTCACACCCTTCAGTGCTTCAGCCTTGGCACATTGTCTCACTCCGGGACACGGGAGGCCCCTCGGGACTGAGCTGGACCAGGGCACAGGTAAGCGCCGCAAGGCATCTCTCTCTCACAGTGGATGAACTTAGACCGGCAACACCTGTGGACCTGATGACAATTTAAACGCATGTCTTGTTAGCCTTATAGTCTGTTGACCAGGTGAGCGCAGACAGAAGGGGCTTCGTGACACTCTGAGGACACTGGGCTGTGTACTGTCAAAGCACCCATCTACATCTTCCTAACGTGTTTTAGTTTCATGTATAGGGCCATTAATACATAAAGTTCTTTGTTGATAAAACTTTGCCACTTATATTGAATTGGCAGAGTAAGCATGAGGGTACACGGAAATGTATTATCAATCATTAGCAACTGTGAAACAAACAGAGATGCTTTATCGACAGAGATAAAGCAAGCAATCCGTCACAAGTTGTAAATGAGATAAGAGACAATCAATTTAGCTCAATCAAGAAAGCTAGGTGAGATAATGAAAGTTTGTGGTGAAGTATGTAACTCATAAAGGTGCAGGTGTAATGAGCTGGCTAGTTAACCAGCCAGTTAACTAGCTAATTATTATATTGCTACACAGCTAGAGTCAGTAAGTTAGCTAGAGAGTTAGAGATATGTAGCTAATATATCTCTTCAGATGACTTCCAGTGAGAAAAGTTTAACCAAGTTTTGGATTCACATACCATACAGCCAGAGTATCCCTGGCTTGCAAATACTGTTCTGAGGCATCCAATGTCATTTCCAAACACATACAACTGAAAGGCTGGATTTTTCCAAACTTGTTAATCTAAGATAAACAAGCCAAACTGGCTCAACATGGAACAAGACATGAGAATTGAGAATAAGATAGATGTCCCCTCATAAACAAAGTGGCAGCATCCACCCCATTAGGATTACAACTGGGAGAGGATGGGATCAGTGGAGTGACAACGGCTGTATAACTGCTTTTTAAAATTCATTAAATAGATAATGTTAGGAATTCTGAGTTGAGGTTGCCAGTACTGTGAAATTAGCAAGTGTATACACTTTTATTATTTATTTATTTATTTATTTATTTATTTATTTATTTATTTATTTATTTATTCATTTACTGGCTTACAAAACGTACAAAACTTACAAAACATTTTACATGTTACATAAGTTGTTCACACTGCTAAATATTTCACTTAAGGAATTCAAGTTAAGCAGCTTGCTTAAAGGTACAGTACAGTAACTGTAGGCGAGGGAAAAAAAACTACCAACTTGGGTGGAGTTCGCCTTTGGTGTGGACACTCAGTCATACCCTGCTTACTGGTGTGAAGAGAGTAAGAAATTACATTCACTGACACATTTGCCCTACAAGTGTGATACTAGCGTGATTCAGCTATGTTTTCTGTCTCCTCTCTCTGCTTTTTTCATCAAGGCTCTTCCGTGAAAGACAGAGACGGGACGCTCTGGAACGATGGAAATGTTCCTCCGTCAGTTAGTAATTTTTCTGTGGTTGCTCCCATTCGGGTGGAGCAGCTGCCCGGATGGGTGCACATGTGTTTGTCAGTGTCCACCATCCGCAGCTTCACCAACGACCACCTTCAGGGAATGCACAGTTTCAGTGACGACTCCCATAATCACAACTGCATTCACAACTGCCACAAAGACCCCCAACAAAGAGGATGTAGTTTCAACAAACACCACTCTCAGTGGAAACACAGCTTCAGTGTCAACTCCTACTGCTATGAACACAGCTTCAGCAACAATTTCCAAAAGTGTGGACAAAGTTTCAGGGACAACTTCCATCGAAGCAGACGCAGATCCACTGGAGACTACCCTCAGTGCGATCCCAGCTTCAGTGACAACTCCTACTGCTATGAAGACAGCTTCAGCAATGACTTCCAAAAGTGTGGACGAAGTTTCAGGGACAACTTCCATCGAAGCAGACGCAGTTCCATTGGAGACTACCCTCAGTGCGATCCCAGCTTCAGTGACAACTCCTACAGCTATGAAGACAGCTTCAGCAATCACTTCCAAAAGTGTGGACGAAGTTTCAGGGACAACTTCCATCGAAGCAGACGCAGTTCCACTGGAGACTACCCTCAGTGCGATCCCAGCTTCACTGACAACTCCTACTGCTATGAACACAGCTTCAGCAATGACTTCCAAAACCGTGGACAAAGTTTCAGGGACAACTTCCATCGAAGCAGACGCAGTTCCACTGGAGACTACCCTCAGTGCAATCCCAGCTTCAGTGTCAACTCCTACTGCTACGAACACAGCTTCAGCAATCACTTCCACAAGTGTGGACAAAGTTTCAGGGACAACTTCCATCGAAGCAGACGCAGATCCACTGGAGACTACCCTCAGTGAGATCCCAGATTCAGTGACAACTCCTACTGCTATGAACACAGCTTCAGCAATGATTTCCAAAAGTGTGGACAAAGTTTCAGGGACAACTTCCATCGAAGCAAACACTGTTCCACTGGAGACTACCCTCAGTGCAATCCCAGCTTCAGTGACAACTCCTACTGCTATGAACACAGCTTCAGCAATGATTTCCAAAAGTGTGGACAAAGTTTCAGGGACAACTTCCATCGAAGCAGACGCAGTTCCACTGGAGACTACCCTCAGTGCGATCCCAGCTTCAGTGTCAACTCCTACTGCTATGAAGACAGCTTCAGCAATCACTTCCAAAAGTGTGGACAAAGTTTCAGGGACAACTTCCATCGAAGCAGACGCAGTTCCACTGGAGACTACCCTCAGTGCGATCCCAGCTTCAGTGTCAACTCCTACTGCTATGAAGACAGCTTCAGCAATCACTTCCAAAAGTGTGGACAAAGTTTCAGGGACAACTTCCATCGAAGCAGACGCAGTTCCACTGGAGACTACCCTCAGTGCGATCCCAGCCTCAGTGACAACTCCTACTGCTATGAAGACAGCTTCAGCAATGACTTCCAAAAGTGTGGACAAAGTTTCAGGGACAACTTCCATCGAAGCAGACGCTGTTCCACTGGAGACTACCCTCAGTGCGATCCCAGCCTCAGTGACAACTCCTACTGCTATGAAGACAGCTTCAGCAATGACTTCCAAAAGTGTGGACAAAGTTTCAGGGACAACTTCCATCGAAGCAGACGCAGTTCCACTGGAGACTACCCTCAGTGCGATCCCAGCTTCAGTGTCAACTCCTACTGCTATGAAGACAGCTTCAGCAATCACTTCCAAAAGTGTGGACAAAGTTTCAGGGACAACTTCCATCGAAGCAGACGCTGTTCCACTGGAGACTACCCTCAGTGCGATCCCAGCTTCAGTGTCAACTCCTACTGCTATGAAGACAGCTTCAGCAATCACTTCCAAAAGTGTGGACAAAGTTTCAGGGACAACTTCCATCGAAGCAGACGCTGTTCCACTGGAGACTACCCTCAGTGCGATCCCAGCTTCAGTGTCAACTCCTACAGCTATGAAGACAGCTTCAGTAATCACTTCCAAAAGTGTGGACAAAGTTTCAGGGACAACTTCCATCGAAGCAGACGCTGTTCCACTGGAGACTACCCTCAGTGCGATCCCAGCTTCAGTGACAACTCCTACTGCTATGAACACAGCTTCAGCAATCACTTCCAAAAGTGTGGACAAAGTTTCAGGGACAACTTCCATCGAAGCAGACGCAGTTCCACTGGAGACTACCCTCAGTGCAACTGCATCTTCAGCACAGACTCCAACAGACTCAGATGCAATAAAGACTCCCATCATTACAGGGGTTCCATCCCTAAGAACAGCATCTCAAGAATTGGAGGAGTTAACGGCAACGTATTCAACAGGAAGAGGTGCCACTACGCTCAAAAAGACCCCTTCACAACAGGAGCAAGAGCCAACTGTAATAATCTCACAAGAAACTGTCACAATTTCAGAACCACCTCAGCACTCCACTACTAGCATCAGTGTTGAGGAAATAGGCACAACAGTGAGTGACAAAGAAGAGAGGGGAAATGAAACATTCACCACAACAAGCAACAGACTGCTGAGATCAGATCAGCCTCCAACAATGGCCACGACTAACAGGATGAAACAAACCAAAGGTACATCTAAAGACAGCCCAACGACAATACCCCAAGCAAATGCCCTGACTACAGGGACCCGAAATCAAACGGTAAGCACTGAGAGCCTAGCTAAAGAAGGACACTTGCCAGCTCCCAGCACTGCTGTAGACAGCAGATCCATTGATCTGTCCAACATAAAGACCACACCATCTCCAGCAAAACCCACGCTGGACAATCGCAGCCCAGCTCTACTGGACTCCACTGCAACAAAATCAGAGGCTACCACTCCAAAACGGGTCCCTACAACCAGGGCAAGAGTCAAGCCAAAGCCATCCCTGCCAAAGCCCACAAGTGAGAGTCAAGGCACTGTCAGTCTGCTGGGTTCCACTGCCCCAAGACCACAGGTTACCACCCAAAAACAGGTCTTTATTACCACACTACTTGCAAAGCCCACAACATCAACAGAAACCCCAGTGGACAGATACCCTAAGAGCAACACAAATGGATTTAGGTGGTACGAACTGCTGATCATCCTTATCGCTCTGGTAATTGGGATAATTCTGGGAATTATCTTCACCCTGCTTGTGCTGAGGGAACGGCGTTCGAACAGGGCAGATGCTGGAACCTGTGCTGGACCCACCCTGCTCAGGGGCCAATCATACCAACCCACCCCACTCCCCAGTGAGGAGGAGGGGACAGCCCAGCCTCGGCAGTCAAAACGGATTCCCCTAGCCTCCATCCTGCCCAGGAACCTCACTAAGCGCATCCCCTTCCGGAGATCCAAGGGTGACAACCTGGAGAGAGACAAAGGTTCGAAGGGCTACACAGTCGGCGATGGGCAGAAGGAGGAACTTGAATCCCTGAACAGCAATACACCCGAGGAGACGACCCAAAGCGAGGCCCAGGATGGCACCAGCAGCTCCTCACCATCTCCGACAGATGAAACACCGGTCACACCCACCGGGCCCGCTCACCCTGACGCGCCACCACCCACCCCTCAGGCTGAAGAGAGTCCTCTGGAGCAGCCTCCTCAGTCTCAGACCTTGGTGGACGTCAGCCTGGAAACAGATCCCTCTGATGAACAAGCCACATCCCACACCCCAACTGCGGATGCGGGATCCACAAAGACTCCCACCAAAGGGGATGTAGTTTCAATGGAGACCACTCTCAGAGCAAACACAGCTTCAATGACCATTCCCGTAATCACGAATGCATCGTCAGTCATGACTTCCTCAACTGCGGATGTGGCATCCGCAAAGACACCCACCAAAGGGGATGTAGTTTCAAAAGAGACCACTCCCAGTGCATACACAGCTTCAGTGACGATTCCTGTAATGATGAATGCATCTTCAGCCATGACTTCCACAACTGTGGATGTGGCATCCACAAAGACTCCTACCACAGGGGATACAGTTTCAAAGGAGACCACTCCCAGTGCATACACAGCTTCAGTGACGATCCCTGTAATGATGAATGCATCTTCAGCGATGCCTTCCACAACTGTGGATGTGGCATCCGTAAAGACTCCTACCACAAGGGATGTAGTTTCAAAGGAGACCTCTCTCAGACCAAACATAGTTTCAGTGACAATTCCTGTAGCCACAGTAGAAGAAATCACACCCCTTCTCTCTCCATCAGCCAACCACTCTACCACCAAGGCACCTTCAGGGGATGCTCACCCGAGCCCAGTCAGTTCCCCGCCGTGTAACACCATACTCATCCCTTCTCCTCCTCTTTCTCCGATGTCTCGTGCACGAAGCTTCCTCTACTCATACAAGGAAAAACACATGACCGTACAATAGCAGTTCTGTTAGCACTGGGAGTGGCTAATCATTTACTTTCATGAAAGAAAAATAAAACTAAACACAAGTGACTTCTGTCAGCAAGCAGACAGAGCACAACTCACACAGACAAGGGAGGGGACTTTCCGGTATGGGTTTTTTTTTGGTTTTTTTTGATGTTTCACTCTGCAAAAAAACTCTGCAAAAACCTCTGACACAAGCCTCACCCTGTCTTAACACTTCAGTTCTTCCCAGCTCTGTTAAGACATTATAACTTAACTGTGTCTCTGTTTACTGTAGCTTAGAAGGTAACACCCCTTGCTGAACAGAAGATGTACATAATTTCTTTCCAGAATGCTTTGCTCTCATACCATAATTACATAACGAAATAAACAGTGACTTGATCAATAGTTTTTTAATTGTTTCTTTCTTTATTTCTCTCAAAATGTCACAACTCACGTTCAAAACTTCCTCCAGGCTAGCAACATACACAGAAGAACTGAAAGAGTATTCCGCAAATGTGTAATGAAATCAAATCAGCAGCATTCTTTCCTTTCTCTGCCCAAGCTTACCAGGATCCCAGTGGCAGCGCACAAGGATGAATTTCTGACACACCTGGCCATTAAAATGTAATAACCCGGAATGCAAGGGAAGACACCTCTACTGTTCTTTCATTAGCTTAGACTTTCTGTTCAGAGCGGTGTGTCGGTTGGGCCTCTAGGTACTGCCTGTCCATTCTCAGAGTGGGGAAGTGGGGCTGGGCAGGGTCTCCAATGTGTGATGTGAAAGGGAGGCACTGCTAACGCAGGATGCTCGGCTGAGCTCTGCATAGATATCTTCAGAGGCAGCTCAGAAGTGCGCAAATGCAGGGGTGTGTGACAAAGTGCATGACTGTGTGAGAAAGTGAACATGTGTGCGAGAGAGAAAAAGTGTTGCTGGTTTGTGTGTATGTGTTATTTGCACACTGCAGACTCACTCATACCTTCTGAAGACTCATACCTTTCTCTCATTTGTGTCGTAAAGCATGCTATACTGCCATACCGCAGTTAAGTGACGTACTTGTATCTTGAATTTATCGAGGCCTGTATATACTAGTTATCGATAGTTATAACAGTACTATGTAAGGGCCTGACCTATGTTCAGATGTGGTCAGTTGAATCCTGTATCTTCTGTCTTGCATGACTCCTAGATTCACTTTTTTAAGTCAATTTGGATACAAGCATCTTCTAAAAGAAATAATGGAAATGTGTAATATTAATGGCTGGAGTGCATCGGATGAACTGCTTTAAACAAGTACCACCCTTGGCCTCTCTGATATGACCAAAGCCTGATGAATGTTCCATTATGGCGGACAGAATAAAGGCTGAAAGGAACAAAAACAAAGAAAAAAGTAATAGATTATGTTGAGAGGTACGCTGGGAGACACAAACCTTGTGACATGAAAAACAAAAACAACCCACAGCAGACGTGAAAGGGAAGAAGACTGAGTGTTCAGGTCCTGCATTAATTAAAAGAAGACTGTATCCTTTCTGTGTAAGCTGACAGAACGTAAGAGACAGAATGACAGACAGATACTTGTAATGACATTTTGCAGATTGGCTGTCACTCTGTGTTCAGCTCTGAATAAAATGTTGACAAATGGCAGTTGAAAATTCAGACAGCACCGATAAAAGCAGCACTTTTGCATTCCCACGGAGCTCTGAGTTCAGTATGTAAACCACATGCCACTGCTTTCCAGGTTCCAGTTTCAGACACACCCCCTGTGTCTGAGGTTAATGTGTCATAAAGTGCTGAGCAATGTGTGAGAAGTCTCACACGGAACATGGAAAACACTGGTGTCCTAATTATGACAAACACTGACCTTGTGCCTTCCAATGTCTCACTATATGCGGATTCGAAATTGATCAAAATATTGACATTTGAAACAAAACCACTTTCTTTTTGGCTTCCATGTTTCCCAGCAACTGGCAGGAGGTGCACTTTCAGAGAGATTTGCACATTACAGCTCCACCTTGCCTCTGCTTAATTTGCGTGCGAGTCTCAGTGCGACCAAGTTTAATTTTTTTCCCCCCAAACAGGGCTGGTTTCCTTTTGCTGCTCTGTGCTGCTCTCTGATGTGGGTCTTTCAATATGCACCCAGCAAATTCATACAAAAAAAAAAAAAAAACCTAACTAAACAGTGACCGACGTCTCAGCCCTAGAACCATCCATTCTTACACTCTTAACTCAGCGGAGACGTCAGTATGCGGGCGAGGGGCAGCGCGTTCAGCATTTCACCACACCCACCCATCAGGGAGCAGCTAGCTGCTGCTGCTTGAACTCACTGCGTGGCCTGCCTTCCTTCCTACATCCATCTCTCTCTCTGTCTGCACTTGAGCTGCAGCCTCCTTGCACTTGCTTTATCCCCTCCTATAAAGAAGAGCAGGGGGAAATACAACCGTAATAAATCCAACATGTCTCCCGCACTCCCAACCCCTCTGCCAGGGTTCTGCAGCCAATGCTCTCTACAGGCGAGAGAGGGTATATGTGAGGGGAGACCCTGCCTTACCATAGCATCGATCCTTCTCCATTTTACTTGAAACTAAAAAAAGCAATGGCAGAGCTCTATTTGCTGTACAGATACAGAGGGAGGGCACGTGACAATGTGACTTGGGCATGCGTTCCTCGGTCCGGTCCAATTCTGTTCACACGTGAGCTGACAGATCTGACGCACACCGCCACCAGCAGTGGCAGCCGCTAATGTTAGCTCATGGTTCATCACTTCAGACCAACAAAACCAATAACCTCCATCCTGAGCCCCTCACTGCCTTCCTGTTCACCTCCTGTTAGCCCATCCTTTCCTGTCATTGCACCTAATTGGCTGTAAACAGACTGTAACAAGTGCAAAGCACTCTGGTGATGCTGGAGCACTGTGCCTGTGAGGCTTCAGAGAGACAGAGTGGGGGGCACACTTAGTTGATCAGCTGATATTACAGCACAGTTACAAAGCACAGTGCCACAGGTAGTGTTATACCCAAGCAACTACAGAGAGGAAAGGGGAGGGGGGTGTGGAAAGATTGTGAGAGACTGTGAGGAATATGCAGAGACAGAGGAAGAGCAATAAGGACAGACAGGGTGAGAGATGGACACACAGAGAAAAAGACACCTGTCAGCTCAGCAATCAAAAATGAACCTATTACCCAGGCAAGGAAGGTTTATGTTTTGGATTCTTGAGGAGAAACTGATGGTGGGGAAAACAGCTGAAATATTTTCTCAAGTGTCAAGCTGCAGGGTAACTGTAGTCTCTGTTATTATGGTCACACTGTATTACAAATATTACTGTGAGCTTGATGGAATATGAGGAAACAACGCAAGAGGGATGAAGCAAACTTGAAGCAAAAAGAAAAAAAAGATGACAAAAAGACAAAAAGATGAAGCAAAAAAAACATTCCTTCAGAAAAAACTTTACTTGCATTGTTTTCATCAATAAAAAATGCACATACTTTTTTCAGCATGATGTTATCAAGACTTGCCCATTTGAATTATCCCTCTGAAACGGACCATTCAATTTTATTTTTTAGTTTCATTTTAGGGTTAATACAGAAAATCTTGATTTTTGTCAATTAAAAGGCATCACACACAATATTCTTTTTCTTGCAGCTGGTACATTTTTTTGTAAATCTTATACTAAGGTTACTCTCATACATGCTGAATGGCATCAGTGTACTGGGACACCAACAGTGACCACTGTGCATGTGAGAGAAAGAGTACCTTCCTTTATTGAGTGAGGCAAAGGTGTAAATGTATATGTGTATGGATCCAAAGTGTGTGTGTGTGGTGTGCAGTGTGTGAGCCCCATTAGTAGGCAGAGAGAGCCACACTGCTGGACTGCACCCGTCAGCCTGGGGAGGGCCCTGAAAGAATGACCTTTTCAGAAAGAGGAGAGGAGGGGAAAAAAGAAAACAGAACCACAAAACTGCCTTCAAAACACTCCCTCTCTCTGTCTCTGTCTCTCCACCGCTCCGTGAGCCCCAGGTCTCCATTCGTCTGCAGTTAGCACCCACTCAGGTTTTTATTAATCTACAAAAGGGACGGCTTCATTCAGAGGACTTAATGATGAGCTTAGATTATGAACAGACAGCTGACCACCAGGTAGAATATTAAAAACACCACTCAGAGAAGAGATAAGATCTGTCAGGATGATCTGAAATGGAGGGGGGAGGTTTCATTTTCCAAACCCACGAGAAATATTATGACAATCCAGAAAGTATGAAACAAGAAAAAGTGCTGCATTTAATAAAATGGCAGAAGCGAAACTATCTTCTCATCTTCTGCAAGCTTCCCTTGCAGCGCAACAGAGGCAGGCATTCAGCATGGTTATGACTCTTCGGCCTGAATTAATTCACAGTAAATGATATTTCACTAGCAGAAATATGAAGGCACACATCCCAGCCAAAGCCAAGAACACGTACAGGAGAGAAAAGAGGGAGGGGGCTGCTGTCTGACATAAATGCCATTTTCACTCTTCCTCCCTTTCTTTTTTCTTTCTCTTTTCCCTCTTTCTTCCCCAATTAAGCGGCTGTCAGTCTCCGAGTGGATCGGCTATAAACGGACTGCTTGGCTCAGTGGCCAACAGGGTGACACACAGCATATCTCTCCCAAATGAAATCAATACCGTGCTGCAGAGTAGCTTCTCAGAAACGGGGTCACTTTACCACAAGGTTTGTTAAATACACCTGTGTGTGAGATTTCACAATAAAAATCATTTTGCTGAATAACAGGGTAGTCAGGAAAAACCACCTTCTAATGGCAGGTTTGCTGTTGAAATCGCTCTGCAAAACTGTCCCAACCAGATTTCATGTGGAGAAACTTCAATTAACTACTATAAATTTTGTTTTTTC